>CAIGRN010200142.1:0-13234 GCA_903798345.1 Fraxinus anomala | reverse complement strand
AAGTTTCGCCCAAGGAACTCTTTTGTGGGCCCCATGTTAAATTCCTCGTCACCTTTGTTCCTTTAATCGAAATAGATTTCGCTTTTTCTTTTTTCCTTTTGAGGAGAATATTTCTCTTTTCAATTTTCAATCCTTACCATCAAACAATGGACACATTAAAGATCACGACCCAAATCCGGTCACTATCCACGTGTCAGATAATAATATTATTGTCGCGAAAGTTATTCCATAAAAGGTAATGCGTATTAAAACCTAACTCATAAAATATAGAGGGCTTATTAATATAAAACGTCAATTTTTTTTTACATTTTCATTTATATTTTCACGTTTCATTGCAAAAAATATTATTTTTTTCTAATTTTTATCCATTTTCTCTATAAAAATATGTAAAATAATAAATATATCATTTTATTTAAATAAAACAAAATAATAATAATAATAATAAAGAACTAATTGCAATTATATGTCCAAATTTTTCAAAAATTGCAAATGAGTCACAAATAAATACTTCAAAATCAAAACAAAAAACAAAAATAACTTCATCATCTTCCCTCCATCCCACCCCAACCAAAAAAAATAAATACAAATGGAACTGCCGACCTCCATCTAGCTAACCACCACCTAAAGCGTCAGAGCTCACATTACAAATAGCCACCATCAACCCCGCGCACTTTCCCATAGATCAATTGAACAAACAACATATTTGTATGCCCAAAATCAACCAAAAATGCAGTTGGTTGCGCGGACACACACTGCCTTTCTTCGTCAATTCGGCACCGACAGTGATTTCCATCATTGCGGACCACTCATTCCGGCTTCGCCACATCACGTCACACCTACTACAATAATGGGCTTCTAAAAATTTCTGAAGTTTATGAAATTTTCCAACGAAGACCGATCATGAAAATGGCTACACAAGCCAATCTAAAGAAGACTACCCCCCTCTTTGGAAAAACATAGAAAACTAGATTCAAGAAAACTGAGATTTATTAAATACATATCCACCAATGAATTTGTCCAAAAAATTGATTTGTTTGCTCCATCATGTTGTTGGCAACATTCACCACTTTATTTTTTGGAACAAATCAATCCCAAATGAAGTAGAAACCCACACGAACCACAAGAAAAATGAAAATCAATGGGGAGCCAAATCCTAAATTAAAGTATGTTTCTAAGGAGGAGAGCAAGGGGCTAGAATCTTTATTCTTCGAAAGTAGTATCGAAGCCAATCCACCAACCCAAAAAAATAAAATAGCATCAACAAACAGTTGAGCCTCCAAGCTATTGTTGCAAGTAGTTGCTACCATGGTCAGATGATTAATTTCGGCATCCAAGGAGTGCTACATCTTCATGTTCTCCACAGTCATGAGTCATGGTAACGAATTTTGTCCAAAAGAAACAAGAATGATACAAGCTTTCCCAAGTTTATGAAATGGTTATCTATGTTTTGAGTTGTTGTGGGGATTGGGAAAGAGGATGAAGTTTTTTTTTTTTTTTTTTTAATTATTTATTTGGGACTCATTTGTAATTTTTGAAAAATTTGGACATATGGTTGAAATTAGTTCTTTATTTAAATAAGAGAATATATTTGTCATTTCACATATTTTATAGAGAAAATTTAGGAAAATGATATTTTTCGCAATGAAACGTGGAAATAGGGATGAAAATGTAAAAAATTGAAATGTAGAAATGTTTTGTACACTAAAGACCAAACATAAAGTCATTTTGTGCTAATAAGCCAAATGTAGAGCTTTAATATACGACACTTCGAAATTAACAACTTTTTCTTGTTCAAGAGTATGCAACTCACAACTTGTCACTTGGCACAACATAACCCGCGACATCATTTGGCACCCATTTGGCACCCTTTTATACTATGGCTACTTGAAATGTTGTCAAATATAGGATGAACAAGCCCCTCGGGACACATCCTAACTGGCAAAGAATGAGGCTCTTCAATGCTGACAGATCAGAGGTCGCATGTTCGATTCATGGGGTTCTTGGAAGGTAAGCTTTCTTCTGAAATGTAGGATTTATCCTGGAAAGCAAGAATTCTTCTGGAAGGCAATGTGCAACATAATTCTGACTCGTTCGGAACTTTAACAGTTCAGAGGAGGAGGGGGCTCTTAGACCCTGATCAGTTTGGGGTACATCTCGCGATTTACTTAGTCTATGTGATGAGGGGTCGGATCGCAGACCTTGAGATTAATCGTCGAAAGCGGACACCTGGGTTAAAAAAAATAATAATAATAATGGACGTCAAACAAGCTCTAAGAGTTTGAGGAATGTAAGACAAGTTAACTCAACTTTTAAAACAACGAGTAAGGAATGAAATAATATTTTCATAAGTTTAGTCACAATTCGAATAACATTTAAAGTTCATTAGCAATTGAACTTACCAAAATAATATCTTATCTTTCACTTTGTTACTCTCTATTTACTATAAAAACTAATGGATTTGATGAACTTACAAAAATATTATCCCATCTTTATTTTATGTCATCAAGCCTATTAACTTTTAAAATAGTGATATAATAATATTTTGATAAGTTCAATGATAATTCAAAGAACTTTTAAAGTTAAATGACAGTTGAAAAATATTTAGGAAACTTCAATGACAGCTCGAAAACTTTTTAAAGTTAATTGCAACTAGAAAATATTTATGAAAATTTGATGACAACTGAAATATCCAACACTTTTTATTAATACCTTCCACAATGTTCCTGCATCTATTTCATTTTTTTGTATTTTTAAAAATAAGTTCAAGTGGTCCAAAATTGTACACAGAAAACATATATTAGTCAGTTGAGTTAATTTATTTGTACATTCTTTGTGTACATTTTGGATGATATTTCAATAAGTGTCAAAATCGAGATAATTAATTGTTTTAAGTGTTGGACTAATCAACGGTAGAATTGTGTGCCACGGATTAAAATGTAAATCGAAATGTTAAAATGTAAATCAAAATGTAAGTGTAGCAAAATTGTAGTTAATTTAGGCTGGATTGGATGAAAGAGTATTTAGTCCAAGCCTAACCGACATATTCAGCGACCATGAAAATTAGACTTGCAATCTGTTTGACATAACCTTTTTTTGTTGTTTTTAACTTTTTGTAGAAGAGCTTTTCTCGAAAGCTTCCTTTATTTTTGTTTGAAAATTAATTTTTAAAATAATTTCCTATTTCAAAAGTATTTTTAAAAGAAACCATATTAGATCGACTTCTCTAAAAATTCTTCTAATTATGAGAAACACTTTTATAAAATAGGGACCAATTTGGCATTTGAAAAGTCAAAAGAAACTTTTAAGATGCAAAAACTACTTTTGGACCTGTTTAACCAATTTTATGAAAGTATTTTTTGTAGTTAGAAGAATTTTTAAAAGAAGCAGTTCAATGTGATTTATTCTAAAAGCACTTTCGAAATATGAAGTTCTTTTTAAAATTAATTTATAAATACAAATTAAGATAATTTCCTTCAAAAATACTTCTACATGAAGTTAAAAAAAAAACAAAAAAGCCATGCTAAACGATTTCTTAGTCAAATTGGTCTAAAAACAGTTTTGAATATCAAAAGTTTCTTATAACTTTTCTAAAATCATATGAAACGGCCCAAAATTTCAAGGAAAAATTGCAAAAGGAAGAAAAAACCCCCTCTTTTTTCCTCTCCATTGTCGTCAAGAAATTAGCTTGTTCTTTTCTGTAATAAACAAATATAGAGTTTCATCTTTCTCTTCCTCTGCCAAAAAAGATCAAGGCCCTCTCCTCTTTCATTACTGAATTGATGATTCATGGCCTTTTATCCCAGGAAATTTCTGAATGAATCACTAAATGATCCTAGTATGGAGCGAATTTGTACACCGTATTGTAATGGAATAAAAAACCAGGATGGTGCTTGTCCAATTACATGCATTATTCTCTGTTTTCCGACCTGTAACCGGCCAATATTACTTCACATCCCCTCGCTGCCGCCGGCACAGCTCAGTTTCTTCCCCGCCGAATTCGAGCCACCACCGGATAAACCTCACAAACTCTCTCTTCTGCTCACCATCTCTCTTGCTATATTAGCTACAGTTTTCTTTTTCTTTGCTTGCTACACCATCTATAAATTCTATTCTAATTGGCGGAATTCGAGGGCGGCACGGCGGCAGCCACCTGAAGAAGTGGAGGAGGAGGGCCAAGATCAACTTTTTGATGAAGATCACCTAGCGGCTATCAATCCAATATGGTACATCAGGACCGTTGGTCTTCAACCATCGGTTATAAGTGCTATCTCAATAGTCAAGTATAAGAAGGGTGATGGACTCATTGAAGGAACAGACTGTTCTGTTTGTTTGAATGAGTTTCAAGAAGATGAAACTCTTAGATTGTTGCCTAAATGCAACCATGCTTTTCATATACCTTGTATTGATACTTGGCTCAGTTCACACACTAATTGCCCCATGTGTAGGGCCAGTATTGTGATCAGCACATCAGGCATTACACCGCAGGAGCAAATTGTGCATAATTCAGGCTCAGTGGAGGAAACCCAAGTCGATATTTCAGAGAACGATGGGGAACTCAGAAGAGAAACAGGAGAAGTTTTCGAATTGACAGTTGAGATTGAGGATGAAGACGAATCACAGGCTCAAAACGAATCAAAGAGTCACGAATATTGTCGAGATTTGAATGTTTAGATTCAACCTACGAGAAGATCAGTTTCAGTGGATAGTTTGTCAGCTTCAATAATAGCAGATGTTTTCTCATCACAGCCTAATAGAAATTCAGAAAATCAATTGGAAGTAGAAAAAGGAACAAATATTCTTCTATGGTAGAGAGATCACTTTCTAGCAGTGCAAATTTACTGCTATCAAGGTACAAAAACAGGAGCTGGAACTCGAATATTTTCTGGTGAGATGTCTGAATATTGAGATGTTTCAAGAACTCTCAATAAGGTGAGAGTTTCCACATTTGAGTTGATGCTCCAGTAAACTGTACAAAGATTCACTGTGTAATAAGAATGTACGTCTCTGATCCAAGAATATCTACCATGCTCTTAAGATTTTCTCACGTATTCGTAGTTCAAGGCAGTGAAAAACACTCAAAACTTGTAAATAACATTTTGGAATTAATATTACAAAATTAATGAGAATTGGGATGCTAAAGTTTTTCATATATTTTTCAAGCTTCTGCAACATGAGTACAGTTTGTCAATATTTTATCTTGATCCATTTTTTTGAGCAAAAATTCCATTCATTGAGCCAGTCTTGAGTTTGATTCCATATTTGTTCACCAAACAGGGGCCCAGCTCAACGGGTCAATTTCATCGGCTTCTTGCACGCCAAACCAAGTTAACTACGTACCTGAAAAATAAGGGGGTCAAGATGGATAGAAGAATCTGTTTAAATAATTATGAAAACGTGAAAGTAATTGATATGATGTCCGTGTTAGTTTATTTCAACCCATTTGTAGTGACAAACAAAAGATCACTGCTCCATTCAGCATCCAAATTGAACTCCAAGCACATAAGCTGCCACTTCTGACAGCTAATATCCATTCGTGCTCTAGTATCCATTCCATAAAGATAAACTTGCAATACTTTTATTACAAATTCATGAACAGTATTTTGCATAGGATACTTGAAGTATTTGTCCCTCCACCAGTAGATTATCATTCACAAAGAAGCCATTTGAATTGTCAACGAGATCACACAACGGCATGAAAGCTGGAAAACCTGCAGTTTATGTACTTGATTATACCAGATATGCATTAGAATTGGTGCATCGAGTACGTGAATAATCGGAGATAATTCAGAAGACAAACAATCAAATTTAATACCTCTGAAGTTGTTCTGTCCAGGCTGAAGACTGAATGAATCTACTGAGCTAAAAAAGAACACCAGCCATGTGCCGTTCCCATTAGATTTGAAATAACCAATGTTTAGACTCATCTAACACCCAAAGAGGGTGAATAGTCTCTATTTGAGCCACATTAATTTTTTCATTTTCATTTTTCTACTCAATTTCAACTACACAATCTTCAATAAAATAATATTTTTCATCACGTCAATAATTTTTCCTTCTTTTTCAACTACACATTCTCTATCAATTTACTATTCCAAAATACATTTTTTCAAAATAATGTGGCTCAAACACACCCTATATGTATAATGTGAAACTAAAAATAACAAATAATAATAAGCAACAAGTCACAATTAAACCTTAATTGTCAGTCGTGAGAAAACCCCTTGAGCAACTCTTCAAAAGGATAAAAAACCTCCGGATAAACCTTGCCAAAACGATTCACTAGAAAAAAATAAATTACAGTTGATCCAGACACAACTAAATCTTAATAAACTCTGATTACCCAACCTATAAATCATCAAAAGAACTCTTTGATTGTGCCTCCTATACTTTTCAGGAACTTTTGGGCTTTTTTCCCTTTGCGTGGATCACCAAGAATGAACATCATTCTTCTCTAACTACTGGAACTCCAGTCACCTCTCCTCAACTTCAGAACTCTGAAAGGCTATTGGTGAATGATTTAATTTTTAATATTTGATCTTTGAATCTTTTGTATTTTGATCTTGTAATTGATACAAGAGATTTATAGAATATGTATTTGGGACGGTAAAAACTGTAGAAATTGAAAACTAGGGTTTGGTTAAATAACATCATTGCTCGAGCGCTGGGCTCACACACAGCGAGCGATGGCTCGTCCGCTTGAGCACTGGACGCAGAGACATCGAGTAGTGACTTTACTGCAAAAACTGTTCGAGCGGTGGCTAAGCGTGAAGTGGCGATTTTATGACGACTTTTTCTCCTTGTCCCCTTTTTCACTCCTTTAGAACATACTCCCAAACCCCGACTCTTTAACATTAATTACAACACAATAAACTATAATTTTGGACACGGAACAAGCCAATATAATTTGTACCAAACACGATCATTTTAGAAACATATAAAAGTAGAAAATTTATTCCCGTCATTGGTTAAAAAACAATTTTTAGTATAGTTTGATAAAATTTCATGAAATGTGTATTTGAAAAGTCGATAAAAATTGTGAGTTTCGTAAAATTATGAGGTTAAAATTATTTGTTAACTTTAATTTAAATTTTTATCAAATTTTATCGCACCAATCAGGCACGGGCCCATTCTCGTATATTCAAGAAAAAAAAGGGTGGTTGAACTTCATCCATGTGCTAATGAGTCCAAATTGCATGAATTATTGATTTAGATACCCCCCCCCCCCCCCCCCCCCTCTCTCTTTCTCTAGCTCACCAAAATACACACAGAGCAGAAATGGCCTCAACAGCTCCTGTAGCAGCTCCTATTCAACCATCACAACTTACGTCCATCAAAACACTTGCAGAAACTCCCAATCTCAACTTCATACCTTCAAACTATGCTTATTACAACGATCCCCATGAAACCTCTGCTACAGAATCTCAAGATTCAATCCCCACCATTGATATTTCTCTACTCACCTCAGCAAACCCAGATAACAAGTTCAAAGCCATACAAGCCCTGAACAAAGCCTGTCAAGAATGGGGTTTCTTCATGGTACGCAATTATAGTAATATATATTCTTGTTAACTGCTATAACCTTCCGGGGTAATTCTTTTCTGGTGCAGGTGATAAATCATGGAATACCAGAATCACTGACGAGGGCGATGTTGGATGTGAGTAATGAATTCTTCAATCTGCCAGAAGAAGAGAAGCCGAAATTCGAACCCAAAGATGTGTTGGAGCCAGTCAGGTATGGCACAAGCTTTAATACAGCAAAAGAGACGGTATTCTGCTGGAGGGATTTCTTGAAAGTTTTTGTGCATCCTGAGTTTCACTGCCCTCATAAACCCACTGCTCTCAGGTATATAATATAATTGTTGATTGCCATTCTTACATCATACCATTATAGATGATTCTGAAGAACAAAGCTGAGTAAATGAACGCTCAATTTGATATTTCTTGAAAACTAGTGAGATGCATGATGCAACCCTCTTTGGGTACAAAAGAATAGCAAATGGGCCAGTTGAGAAGAAAGTGAACTGGGGTCCCACTGTATACACAAGAGAGAGAGAGAGGGAGAGGTGTCAAACTTATCTAAAGAGATGTGCCGAAGAGGTGGATTACTGTAGCGGTGGGAAATGACGTTATTTTGAGACGAACCTCTATAAACGTTGCATGTTCTTGTATCCTATTTGTTTATTGCGATTTTATTGTTTTCGGTGATATAAAATTAATATTTCTAATTTTCAACAGTATATGCATTCTTGTATGACTGCTGGTCTACATTGTTAATTGATAATATTTCTGCTCCACATAATTATAGAGATCTTCTATTGGAATACTGTGAAAGAACTCAAAATCTACTGAGGAAATTGGTGAGAGGAATATCGGAAAGCCTTGGACTTGAAGAATACGAAATGGAAAAGACATTAAACTTGGACTTGAGTTTACAGATCTTCATTGCAAATTATTATCCACCTTGCCCTCAGCCTCAACTTGCACTGGGCATACCACCACATTCAGATCATGGACTTCTCACTCTACTCATAGAGAATCAAGTCGGCGGTCTCCAAATACAACACAAAGGAGAGTGGCTTAATGTCAACGCTCTTCCCAACTCTATTCTGGTCAACACTGGAGATCATCTCGAGGTACGTTTGTAACACTGTTCAATACTGTAGAATCCACAGACAGAAAATGGAATTAGTGGTTCTTTTTTTCTTTCGCAGATATTTAGTAATGGAAAATACAAGAGCGTGTTGCACAAAGCAATCGTGAATGACAAGAATACAAGAATTTCTATTGCCATGGCCAACGGTCCATCACTGGACACTATCGTTTGCCCTTCTTCAAAGTTGGTAGAGAATGAAAGATGTGCACCAGCATATATTCCAATGAAGTACAAGGATTATTTGTTTTCCCAACAAAATAATTCGCTTGATGGGATATCCATCTTGGATTGTGTGAAAATTCAAAACAACTAGAGGTTTCTTAGCAATTATTGTCAAGTACAATATTTGATTTGATAATATTTTGTATGTGTGTGTGTGTGGATGATTGACGCTGAGGAAATTTTAATAGATTACTGGATGATTCCATCTCTTTTTTCACATTCTTCGAAGGGATCTTTTTTTGGGTAATATGCTCCCATGTTGCGAACATTCAAATCTGGACCATGTCGCTCTTCTTCCCTTGAGAGCAGGAAGTGCACCACCAGCGTGCGTTGCATACAGTCCATTTCAAATTGTTTGGCTTGTAAAATACAACTTCAAATTATGCTCGTAAAAGTTCTTAAATTTATAAAGATATTGAACTTGTAAGTTATCAATCATACTTGCATATCAATCCTTAATATCGTGCAATATTCAATGACTTTCTTTCTATAATATAATTCTTTTTCTAAGAGTCTTTCACTTTACATTAGCTTAATAGAACTTAAGCCAGCGACTTCGTTTTTATTTTATTTTTTCAAAATCATAAGATCAATTATATTTCATTTTTTATGTTATTTTCCCAACTCTTTGAGACCAATTTTTCGAATTTTGAAACAATGATAGTATTAAAAACTGTCTAATTTTTTTTAATAGTGCACCCCATGCAATTTTATTTTTTGATAAACAATAAACATTCACCAAGTCAGGATGGCCGAGTGGTCTAAGGCGCCAGACTCAAGTTCTGGTCCTCGTGAGAGGGCGTGGGTTCAAATCCCACTTCTGACATTTTCCTTTCCTTTTCTTTTCTTGTCGCTTCATTTTTTTCCCTGACTTCGAATAATCGTTTCAGTAAACAATTCATTTTTTCTTAAGTAAATTCAATAATTATTGAGAAAGCCCAAGGAATCCAGCTACAATGGCCGCTCGCTCCCTCTTCTTCATTCTCACTCGGTACTGCCCCTCATCGAGCCCTCCTCCATCCCCACGCCGGAAATCAAATCTGTATAAATTCATATACTTTTGAGGTTTTTACATACTGAATTATCTTTGTGTTTTTGTAGAAATGCAAGGAGGGAGGATAAAAGTTCATTCAGGTTCCTGTTTTCAACAAGTCAAGTTGCCCATCAAATTCAAGAACCCTCCACCACAATCCGCGAAGAACACGCAGATTATAACACAGAAGAAGGTCAGAAAGATGATTTAAAGAGCAGAATTTTCGGACTCAGACTCCCCAAGAGGAGCGCCACCAATATTTTACAGAAATGGATCAGCGAAGGAAACAAAATCACCACCTCTGACCTCCGAAGCATCTCCAGAGACCTAAGAAAATCCCACCGTTACAAACACGCTCTCGAGGTTCTGATCTAGTGTTATGTTATTCAATTGTCCAGAATATTAACTTGGTTAAAAGATTTACCTTTTTTTCTTTGTTAAATTTAGAAAATTTCTTGATTTTTTTATTGGACTTGAAAATGGGTATAAATTGATTTGAATATTGTGTGGTTATGCTTAATGAATAGTTGATGAAGTCGACGATCTTGGAAATGGATAACCACTAATTGAATTTATATTGAAAAGTTTTGTATATGATTTGCAGGTTGTATTAGCATTATGTCATAGTTGATAGTCTAATATTTGGGGTAGTGAGTATTGGTTAATAGTGGTATACTGGGACAAGAACACTTAAGTAATTCAGTAATCAATAGCTAACCAATTTGCAGTTTAATTTGTAGCATTATATTAAGAATTCAAGCAAAGAAAAGGTTATCGTGCTGATTTCCCTTCTGTGAAGTAGAAATTTGGTATCATTTGATTTTGGTGTAGTGATAGCTCTGGATCAAATGGAGTGGCCAAAAGGGCTTCATATATTTCCAAGTTTGGTTTAACTCATTGTGTATGATGTTATTGGTATTTTTTCATACACTTTGAGCTGGTGGCGTGCAATGGTCAATTTCATAGCTGCATTTAACACTGAGGACTTACATGCCCCTTTTTTTTGGACATTGTCTCTACCTGTTCAGGTTGGTCGCCTTATGTATTTTTCTGCTCATACCTTCATCATAGGTGATTTGACTCATATTTAGTTGCTTCAATAAAAACTTTCCATGGTTAGTGCCAAGGAAGAAGATTATTCTTTAGGGATTTCATTGCGTACTACTTAAGAAATTCACTATTTCTTGATATGCCCTTGTTTGTTATAAGTCATACTAGTAGTTCCATAGGTAAATTAGTAAATTTGCGAATTGGAATTAGAATCCTATTAGATCTAGTGGGGCTAAGAGTGCCTTAAAGTTTTTATTAATTGTATGAGGCAATTCCAGACCCTTGTTGTGATGCCTAGTTTTCTTTTTTCTCTCTTCTCCTTTCTTTAATTGTGTATAGTTTTTATTAATTGTACGAGGCAATTCCAAATCCAATTAAATCTCGCCATATCATTTATTGATAAATAAATCTGTAAGTTGTGATGTTAATGTAGTACAACCAATACAAGAAATGGTTGTTGTGGCTGGAAAGTTTTGTAGTCCTTTGGAAGTATCAATTTAGCTTTTAACATTTGAAGGCTAAGAGTCTATAATAGTTTTTCTTTGATGTTACTGCTCAGCTCCGTAGATTTTGAGGTTATTCCTCATGTTACTAATTTTATCTCTATTGATTATCCAGAGTTCATTCTTTGTTTTCATCTAATTTAACAGCATTTATTGATGTACAACAGTTATACACTTGCAGATATCCGAGTGGATGATCAGTCATGATGAGTATGAGTTATCTGACTCCGATTATGCTGTCCGTATAGACCTGATGACCAAAGTTTTTGGCATTGATTCTGCCGAACGCTACTTTGAACGACTACCTCCCTTGGCAAAAACTAGTGAAACATACACTGCTCTCCTCCACTCTTATGCTCGGTTGAAACTAATAGAAAAGGCAGAAGATCTCTATGAAAGAATCAAGGCAGCAAATCTTTCCTTGAGTGCCATCACTTACAATGAACTAATGACTTTATATATGTCAGTCGGACAACTGGAAAAGGTGAGTTTGATTGTCGAGGAACTAGAACGCCAGAACGTTGCACCAGATCTATTTACTTACAATCTATGGGTAAGTTCATGTGCTGCAACTCTAAATATTGATGAGGTGAGAAGGATTCTTGGCAAAATGAGTCAAGATTCAGGCCGTAATGAAAGTTGGGTTAGATATTTGAAACTTGTTGACATATATATTACCTCAAGTCACCTGGTGCATTCAGCGTGCGACTCCCTCGTGGAAAGTGAGAAGGATATCACGCAAAGGGAATTGATCACTTACGACTTCCTTATTATTCTGTATGGAGCCTTGAAGAACAAAGAAAGACTCGATCAAATCTGGAAATCTTTGAGGATGACTCGGCAAAAACTGACAGGAAGAAACTATGTATGCATACTTTCTTCGTATCTTATGGTAGAGGATTTGAAAGAGGTAGGCGACATACTCGACCAGTGGAGGCAATCTGCAACATCAGAGTTTGATAGCTCCACATGTACTAGACTTTCGAAGGCATTCGAGGATGCTGGACTAGATGAGAAAGCGACAAGTTTTCGTATGCTCCTCAATGAAAAGGGGTGTGAACTCATAGATGAAATATAGTAAGGTAGCTAAATTTTGGTAAAAATAAATGGACCAATGATGTTCTTTGCATTTCAGCTTATTTTCTCATTTTGTACTTGACTACTGATATATTTATTATGATTGATTATGGTTTTTTGTCCCAACAAGTTGCTACTAGCCAAAGTTCCATACTTGGTTCCAAATGTGCAACTCGTGTGTAAATTACAAATTTTTTATTTGACTTTTGCTTAGCAACAATATAAATTATTATAAATACATATTAATTCATGTAAANAACTCGTGTGTAAATTACAAATTTTTTATTTGACTTTTGCTTAGCAACAATATAAATTATTATAAATACATATTAATTCATGTAAACATATCACTTCACTATATATTAAAAGAGGCAAAGTAAAGTCCACATGTGTCGCCATTTCCCATCGTCGTCAAAATTCCCCTTTTAAAAAAAAAAATTCCCTGAAATTCGTCAAAAATTTCCGCACCACCATTCCTCATTCTCCATTATCTCACGCAACTACTCACTCCTCCTCCATTTCCCCACGCAACCTCCAATTGCAAACTTCTCCTTTCTTTTCATTTGCTCGAACAATTTTTTGCTCCAGTATTTCCTCAGGTTTGTATTATATTTTCCCCATTTCTTTCTGTCATTATATAGCCATTCATTTATATTAATTCGTTTCAATTACATCGTTTGATGAATTCATTTTTCT
>CAIGRN010200139.1:0-18210 GCA_903798345.1 Fraxinus anomala | reverse complement strand
GGTCTTTGATTGGGCCTTGGGGTTTGCGCCTCTAAAATGTGCATCCATGTGTGCTTGTAACATGTACGTGAAGGTAAGAGGAAAAAAGATTTGCTGACGTACCGAATTTCAACACTCGTGATCTAATATTTTAGTTGGATTTTTATTTTTTTTAATAGTTCCTCGAGATCTTTTGATTATTGTTATCTTAGGAACTGGGCTACCTACAATAGTTCTGGTTATGTATTAGACACTAATAGAAAGGGATGCAACATAGACAGAATTTTAGCAATTGCCATCTTCCATTGCTACTATCAACGTAGTAACAACTGTTGTTTATAGTTGTAGTAGATCCNTTATTGTTATCTTAGGAACTGGGCTACCTACAATAGTTCTGGTTATGTATTAGACACTAATAGAAAGGGATGCAACATAGACAGAATTTTAGCAATTGCCATCTTCCATTGCTACTATCAACGTAGTAACAACTGTTGTTTATAGTTGTAGTAGATCCACCAAAGGGAATGGAGATGAAAACCACGATTCAAACCAGTAAATAAAGTACACAAAACTAAGAATCAATAGCAAAGATGAAACACCGATGACTTGAACATGATACCGTTGTCCTCAAACTATATTTGTCCCCTCTCATATTGATAATGATGCTTGAAAGATTAAGACAAATGGTGCCAAAAACCTTCCAAAAGCCACCAAAATTCAAAAGTCAACGATCATAAACGGCTAGAATTTTGCTCTATGCGGTCGCATAGGCCAAACCTATGCGACCGCATAGTTATATCAAAGAAAGGACCTCCAGTCCCAATAATTATCTATGCGATCACATGAAGCATTGAACTATGCGATCGCATAGTTCAATATTTAAGCCTCAAATCACATTTCATTCCACATCAATTTTTATGAATTTTGAAAAATATTTCTAACAAGAACAACTTAGCAACAATTTGTTATTTTATTACTTTTAAAAATTAAATATTAATTTACCGACAGAATTATCGATGGGCGTATTCCGTTGGTACAACTCCAACCGAATTTGTACCAACGGAATAAAAATTTTATTCAAGTAAATTTAACATTGAATGTTGACAAAAGAAAAATACTAGGATTGAGAAAATATGACCCGTTCAATTAATTTTAAATGTATCTGATTTAAATTTAATTTATTTATCCATTACCAACCAAATAAGTGAGAATAGCAATTAATTTATTGATTGAAATGCAAATTAGTTGAGTACCAATTCCTATTTAATTTTTAATCACGATTAGCATCTAATTCTTTTTTATTAACAAAATATGTTTCATTCATGTAATAATGTAGCATTTGATGAAAAAGACGACAAGAAAAGAATCACAGGATTGACAAAAACATTGATTCGTCCCATTGATTTTAAATCCGCATGAATTGCACTTAATTCACTCATCTATTACCAAATAAATATGCAAATAGTGATTAATATAGTAAATTACTGATTACTTGGTTTTTTTATTTAATTATTTACAATATATCTGATAATCCTCCTGACATAGTTAGCCAATCAGGACCTGTCATGTGTGCATAATAAATTAGATTGTTAAATTCAAGAAGTAAGCACATCTGCTAATGTATTAATTGTTATCTGATTTGCACTTGGGTCTATTTGACAGATAAATGTGTAAAGAAATTTGAATTTCATATTAGTTAAAAAATAAAAATTTATTAAATTCATATGAATTCGTTTTCTAGAAAAACAAAGAAAATGCAGTTTAAAGTGGTTGTGCTTTGAAATTCGATTTTCATTTCGCAATCAAACGAGCAAAGTGAAATTCGTTTTCCTCGAATGTGACATTTTTCATGAAATTTGTTGCAATTAAACAGGACTTAATTTATTTATCTTTTACCAACTAAATAAGTGAGAATGGCAATTGATTTATTGATCGCATATCCAAATTAGCCGAGTACGAAATCCTATTTATTTTTTCAATCATTCAAATTTGGTTTATTCATGTAATACTGTAGCATTGGATGAAAGAGAAGAAAATAAAAGAATTATATATAGGATTGACAATAACATTGATTCGTACAATTGATTTCAAACTGCATGAATTGCACTTCATTACTGATCTTACACCAAATAATAAGTGAATAGCCATTAATAAGCACATCTGCTAATGATTAAAACTCGTTGATTCAATTAAATATTGAGTATTGAATAAAAATTTTAAGTCTTATTAATTCTATACGAATGAGAATTGATAAGAATCAAGAATTCGTGGTTTGTGCACGAACACTAAATAGTTGAGAAAATCTCAAGATTTTATTGTGTATAAAAAATATTGTTGACATGCTTATTTTTATAGAGAAAATAAGATCGTAATTTTGTGTGACCAATAGTTAGAGAAACACTTCACTAAACATATGTTGACAAGGAATAAAGTGTACGAAATGTAATTATTTCACCTATCTTAATTTGTACTCTTTCAAATGTTGTTAGTTTTATGTTTCTTTTAATTGTCTTATCTCTTAATTTTATTTTTCATGAAAAGATATCACGTAAATGATTTTTAATTAAAAAAGATAGATAGCGATCATAGGTTATGAAGGAAACCTAATTACTCTTGCAAATTAAACACTACTAGGATACGTTTTATTTATTTGTGTTTGAAAATTTTTAATGTAGCTAAATCTGCCCCAGTGGTTCAAAATCTTGGCTTTGCCCCCGAATCCAAATCCTAGAAAATACCAGCAATTTTTCTATAAAACAAAAAATTGTTGCACACTGAATAAAGAATGATTAAAAGTGTAGTTATTTATGTCAATTCAATTATGACAAAAATAGTAAGTAAAAAATACTAAAAATATCATGAATGAAACAAAAAGCAGGGTAGTAATATAATTAATTACCGTTAGAAAATGAAATATAGAGTATTAAGAAATTTAATATACAGTATTTTTTAAAAATAATTTCTGAGCAAAAATAGCTGAAGAATATTTAGAGAAAATGATATTATTGAATCGATAATCAAAACAAGATGGAATGCAATTGCGATATATATAGACGCAAGAGAAAACCATTGTCCAATAGCAAGTTGACAACACGTCAAAAATAAAAAACGTAATATGGAAAATGTAAATCGCCCAATCCCAACTTGGAGAGAAGATGAGCAAATTGAGGAAAAGCAAGAGGCTTGGTAAACAAGTCTTCAAATTGGAGGCTGGACGGAACAGATTTTGGTAAGACAAAACCACACTTAAACTCATTCCTTATGACATGACAATCAATGTCTAGATGTTTGGTCCGTTTATGAAAAACTGGATTAGCTGTGATGTGCAATGCAGCCATGTTATCGCACCATAATGGAATAGGTCAATAAGGGAATGTGAAGATCATTTAAGATGTAGGAAATCCATTGCAATTCACAAACAGTGCTTGCCATACTCCTATACTCTGCCTCAGCTGAAGAACGGGAGACACTAGTTTGTTTTTTTTTGTTTTCCAAGATATCAAGGCTGGTCCCATAAAAATGCAATAACCTGTGAGCGATTTTCTTGTATCAAGACAGGATCCCCAATCTGCATTAGAGTATGCCTCTAAACGAAAAGAATTTTGAGCAAGAAAAAAAAGTCCTTTGGAAGGACATCCCTTGAGATATCTAAGTAAATGCAAAGCAGTTTCCCAATGTACTTGACATGGAGCATGAACGAGCTGGCTCAATTGCTGAACTCCATAGGTAATGTCAGGTCTAGTTAAGTTTAAATAAAGGAGTCGGCCAACCAATTTTCTGTACCTTTCAGGATCAGATAGCAAGGAATCTTCTAGTGCCATTAACTTTGTGCCCTTTGGTATAGGAACCAGAATTGACTTGGCTCCAATGAGTCCTGCATCTTGAATTAGATCAATGATAAAGTTCCTATGATTAATATACATGCCATCTGCATTCCGTGCAATTTCCAATCCCAAGAAGTATTTTGCATAGCCTAAATCTTTGATAGTGAATGCTTGGTGTAAGAAATTCTTTGTGTCTTCGTCTGGAAAAAGTGTTTAGTAAATAAACAATGATCATGGGTTGATTGATGGAAACCATAACTCTGAAGTTTAAAACATAATTCTATATTCCATTGCCGTGAGTCTTGCTTTAAGCCATATAAACTCTGCTTAAGCTTACAAACCTGCCCTGGTAATGCCTTGTTATAACCCTCAGGTGCCTGCATATAAACCTCCTCATCTAAGAAACTATAAAGGAATGCATTGTTAATATCCAATTGGTGAATAGGCCATCCTTTTCCAGCCACAAGTGCCAAAAATATTCTAACTGTAACAAGTTTAGCTACAGGCGAAAAACTGTCAAAATAATCAATTCCTTGCAGTTGATGGTACCCCTTTGCAACAAGCCTAACCTTATATCTATCCACTGTACCATCTACATGGAATTTTATTTGTACACCCACCTTGAACCAATAGCTTGCTTTTTAGGTAGAAGATTGATTAACTCCCAAGTTTGATTAGTCTCCAGTGCATCAAGTTCTTGCTGCATAGCTTTAGTCCATTCTTCACTTTTGCTGGCTTGATTATATGAATCAGGTTCCTGAGCAATTGATACATTTGCCAGAAATGCACTATATGAAGGTTTAAGTTGCGGGGAAACAATATAGAGAAAGGTAGGTGGAGTATACTCAGTATGAGGTGGAGAGACCCTTTTGCAGCATGAAGCAGCATCAGCAATTGACAAATCTTGCGTGGCAGTAACATTGGTGATGTAGTCTTGTAACCAGGATGTTTGTGATTTAGTTCTAGCACTGTGTCTAATAACTGGAACAGGTGATTCAAGATGAGGTAAAGATTCCGAAACAAGTTTTAGATGTGGATTGATTTTCAGGTAAAGGAACCTGAATGAGGGGAACAAAGTCTGAGGTAGCATCAGGGGAAAGTGAAGTGTCATGTTGCGTTTCTACAAGAGGTAAAACATGTAATGGATCTGTAGCAACATCATTTTGTAAATTTGCCATATCCTGATCATCATCAAATTTTTGAAATAAAGGTAAAGAAAGATAGGAATCGTCTGATTGATCGTGTTCAAAGGGAAAAATTGACTCAAAAAATTCAATATCCCTAGAGATATGTATCTATTTAGTGTCAACATCAAACACCTTAAACCCTTTTTTACCAGGATTATATTCAAGGAAGATACATTTGTGAGATCTTGATTCAAATTTGGTTTTATACTGTTTGGTATTTGCAATGTCGCACAAGGAACCAAAGATTTTTAACAAAGAATAATCTGGTTTGTGTCCAAATAATTTCTCAAAATGAGTCTGCCATTATAGAATCTGGGTAGGAAGTGTGTTCATTATGAATGTGGCCATCAACAAGGAGTATGTCCAGAATTTTTTTGTCAAACATGCTTGGAACATTAAGGATCTAGCAATTTGGAGTAAATGTTTGTGTTTTCGTTCTACCACCCCATTTTGTTGAGGTGTATAGACACATGTTCTATGGTGAATGATACCAAACATTTGAAATAAACTTTGACACTCATGACTAAGAAATTCAGTCTCATTGTCGGTTCTTATGCACTTAACCTTTTTATTGAACTGTGTTTTAACCATTCTAAAGAAATTGTCCAAGGTTTTTGCAACTTGTGTCTTATGCACAAGTAGGAAAGTTCAAGTGGATCAACTGTAATCATCAACTATTGTAAGCATATAGGGAGTTGCAGTGAGTGAAAATTGTCTATAAGGCCCCCAAAGATCAACATGTATAAGGTCAAAAATGGCTTGTGTATGAATGGTGCTGCTAGGAAAAGGACTCCTCTACTGTTTAGCCTTATGACACACCTCACAATGTTTAAGGAAATCAGATTTTTTTGGGAGATGCTTAAGGAAATCTAAGTGTTGCATTGCATGATATGATACATGCCCAAGTCTATTATGCCACTCAAGAAATCGATCAGTGGATGAGTAATCAGAAATTTTATTGATATCAAATATCTGATTACAAAAGGTAGTAAATTTAGGAAATTTGGATTGAGCTATCAGTTTATCTCTACTTCTACTTTCTTGGGAAATGAAACTAAACTCATCTAACAAATATAACTTCCATACAAGCTTGCCAACTGCCAATACTTTTTCATTCTGCAAGTCCTGCAGTAAACAAAAATCAGGATAGAAAGTTAATTTCAGTCTTGCTGTTTGGGTGATCTTTGGCACTGACAGAAGGTTAAACTTGAAACTGGGAACATATAAGGTATTTGTTAGATGTACTTTGGGGTTCAGTTCAACATTTCCAATGTGGTTAACTGTTTTATTTGTTCCATCAGGTAGGCAAATAAGAGTGGGTTGTGTAGCAGGAGTCAGTTTTATCATTAAATTCAAATATGTGCAAATGTGATTATTGGCTCCTATATCAATGATCCAGGTCCCTGGTTTCACATGATCAAAAACAGCTAAAAATGAGTAATATGAACTCATACCTGCATATTCCCTAATGTGAGCAAAATTCACCTTATTTTCAATCTCCATTAGCTTCTTTCCTTTCAAGACTTTTAGCACTTCCTGTGTTACCAGATTAGCCAAGTCTATGGATGGTGTCATATCCACTTTCATGTTCTGATTAGCCTAATCATCCTCAAAATCCAAAGGTGTGTCAATCATATTAGCTGAAAATCGTCCATCTCCAAAACTTCTAGGCCTCTGTTCCTTTGGCATTTTGAACCAATCTGGATATCCTATCAATTTGAAACATCCATATCTTGTATGACCTTTCATATTGTAGTAATCACAGTAATATAGTTCTTTCTCATTTCCAAACCTTTTATTATTTCCTCTGCATGTACCATACCTCATAGTATTTATGTTAAAACCACCTCTACTTCCATTGTCTCTCTTGTAATCCATGGATTTAACTAACATAGCTGCATTATCATTTGAATCAGGGAAAATGTTGTGTACCTCTCTCTGCTTCTCAACTCTTAGCACCATGAAATATGCTTTATTGACAGAGGAAAGTGGATCCATCACCAACACTTGATTCCTTATATGATCATATGTATCATTTAATCCCATTAGAAACTACATCAGCTGATTGGAAGTAGTCAGACCTGAAATTTCCTTAGATGCTGAACAGGTGCAGGTAGGTATTGGCATCGGACACGTTAACTCATCCCAAAGTTTTTTAAGTTTGGTGTAATACTTTTCAACTATTAAAACTCTTTGTGAAATGCTACTAATTTCTCTTTATATCTGATATAAGCATCGAGCCATTGCATTCACCATATCTCTCTTTCAATTCTAACCATAAATCATTTGTTGATTTGGTATATATAAAGCTTCTACAATATCTTTAGCAATGGAATTCAACAACCATAACCTAACCATATAGTCTACCCGGATCCACTGCTCAATTTTAGACGTATTCTCTGTATGTTTATCCCATTTTCCATCAATGAAACCCAATTTCATCTTAGCTCCTAATGCTATGATGATAGATCTACTCCAACTAAGATAATTTCTACTTGTCAATACTGAAGTAACTAAAACCATACCTGGATGATCTGAATTTTGAAGATTTAATGGATCTCTATTTGAATATTCATTTTCTGCTGCTTCATTCTCAGTATCTGATCCAGACGTATTTTGCGCCATACTTTCTTCAGCTAATCAATTAGTTTCTCAATAAAAAAACATTTAAATTTTCAGCATGCTCTGATACCATGAGCAAAAATAGTTGAAGAATATTTAGAGAAAATAATATTATTGAATCGATAATCAAAACAAGATGGAATGCACTTGCGAAAACCATTGTCCAATAGCAAGTTGACAACACATCAAAAATAAAAAACGTAATATGGAAAACACGACTATAGGCTACTGCTGGTATTCTTCTTCCTTTTGACTGGATCCCTTCATTAGTCATTATTCTTTCAATTTCAAACTCTTTTTGTCATTTATAGTGACATATTTGTAGGTGTATGCTGTTTGTAACCATTTAATAAACACTAGTATGTAAAATGTAATTTTTCAAAATACAGTATGCTAAGTATAAATAATTAAATACATCTAATATACCGGGGTATGATTTAAATTTTCCATGAATATTAAAATGTGACATTTTCCAAACTGAAATTTATTTGACTATTAAATAAATGCCATTAAATATTAGAACGTAAAGATAATATAAAAAGAAAACTTAAAAAGACTAAAAAACTATGAAAGAAATTAGAGTGTTTGACATTTAATGCTGTGTATGCTTAAATAATTTTGCTCATGTTGGACCTGTACGCTCTACTTTGCTCTTTATGGCTAAAAATTAAAAAGACCAAAAACACTATGAAACAAATTAGAGTGCTTGACGTTTAATGTCGTGTATGCTTAGATAATCAAAATTTATTCTCCGATTCTCCTTGCAACAGAGGGTTCAACCAATATCTCACTATTTCTTATTTTCTAAATTTTATTCAAGTAATGATGACAAAAAGAGAATAGTAGGGACAGTTAATGTATCTGATTTGCTCTTAATTTATTTATGCATTATCAACTAAATAAGTGAATAGCGATTAATTTATTGATCGAAAATGCAAATTAGTTGAGTACCAATTCCTATTTATTTTTTAATCATGATTAGCATCTTATTATTTTTTTATTAATAAAATATGATTTATTCATGCAATAATGGAGCATTGGATGAAAAAAGATGACAAGAAAAGAATCACGTGATTGACAAAAACATTGATTCGTCTAATTGATTTTAAATCTGCATGAATTGCACTTAATTTGCTGATCTATTACCAAATAAATAATTGAATGATGATTAATATAATGATTACTTAATATTTTTATCTAATTATTTACAATATATCTGTTAGATATTTCAAATAATCCTTATTCTAATCCTCCTGACTTAGTAAGCCAATCAGGACGTGTCGTGTGCATAATTAAATTAGTTTGTTAAATGGATCCAAGAAGTAAGCACATCTTTTTATGTATCACTATTTGTGCTACAATGATGGACACACACTACCGAGTCTTGTCTATGATGAGAGTTGATGGATCTAAACTCGTTGATTGAATTAAATATTGAGAATTTAAGTCTTACTAATTCTCCACGATGTTGAGAATTGATAAGAATGAAGAATTTGTAGTTCACGCATGAATACTAATTTGTATACCAAAAATAGTCTTAACGGACTTACTTTTGTGGAGAAAATAAGACCGTAACTTTGCATGATCGGTAGCTAGAGAAACACTTCACTAGATCTATGTTGATAAGGAATAAGGCGAATGAAGTTTAATTATTTTACGCATCATTTTACTCTGTCTTCCGATGGTGTAAGATTTATATTTCTTTTATTGTCTTAGGTCTTAATTTGTTATTAATAAAAAGATGTCACGTAAGTGAGTTAAACTAAAAAGATTGAGATCCTAACCATGTGTGAAATTAAAAATTTACTAACTATAATTGCAACAAGCCACAAATTATTAAATGTAGATGAATTGAAAACTATGTAAACTCTAACAAACAATCAAGCATGAATATCAAACCTGAAAAATAAAGAATACCGAGAATTATTTACGAAAAAAAAACATTTGAACTCTTTGAGAAAAAAAACATTTCACGCACACGTGCCAGTAAATAGTCTATTAAAAAAAATTAAACTTACAAAATTGATCTAGACACAACTAAAAATTCGTAGACTCTAACCCCGACTTGTAATCATCGAAGAACTCGGTTGTGTGTTCTAGCACCAGCTATTGAACCTTTGGACTTCTTTTCACCTCGTGGATCACCAAGAATGAACTCGTTTTTCATGAACCGGAACTCCGATCACCTCTCCGAATCTTCATAATTTTGAAAGATATTCGGTAGAGGTTTATTTGTGTTTTTGATCTTTTGAAATTTTGATATTTTGATCTTGTGGTTGAGGCAAGAGAATTATTAAACAAGTATTTGATCTTGTATAAGTTGTTCTCTTGGATGACTAATGGCTCAACACACAATAGGGACGGATTTTTCATTGGGTACTTATAGTATAGAGAGTTATGGGTTGTTTGGGATTGTGAAAAGGCTTAAAATTGCAAACTATGGTTTCCTCGAATCACACGACCATTGGACCGGACCGTCCCTTGGGCTGCCTCAGCAGTCAGCCTCTGCTAAAATTGCTAGAGTGCACCTCTTGGCAGACTTTGAGCGTGTTTGGACTTTGATTAATCTTTTTGAACAGACTTTGAATCATTCAAAGATACTCCCAACATCCGATAATTTAACCTTAAATACAACTTGATTAAACGACATTTTGGACACGAAACTTTACCAATACACTTAATTAAATCTCGTTTTACATAAGTAATAATTAAATCTCATAGACCAATTAAAACATGTCAATTCCTGACCAGCGGCGGAGGATTTGGAAGCTAGCGAGTCACTGGTCTCATAGTCCAAAATAAGATGTTTTTTTTCGTAAGATTTTCTTATTTTTATGTTGTTATATTTTAACTAGAATAAATTCTATACACAACAAATTAGAGTGTTTTGACATTTGATGTCGTGTATGCTTAAATAATTTTGCTCGTGTTGGACTTGTACTGTCTACTTTGCTCTTTATGGCTAAAATTTAAAAAGACCAAAAAAACTATAAAACAAATTAGAGTGTTTGACGTTTAATGCCGTGTATGCTTAAATAATCAAAAGTTATTCTTCGATTCTCCTTGCAACATAGGGTTCAACCAATATCCCATTATTTCTTATTTTCTAAATTTTATTCAAGTAAATTTAGCATTGGATGATGACAAAAAAGAGAATAGTGGGGACAGTTAATATTAAATGTATCTGATTTTCTCTTAATTTATTTATGCATTGTTGAGTACCAATTCCTATTTATTTTTTAATCACGATTAGCATCTCATTATTTTTTTATTAATAAAATATGATTTATTCATGCAATAATGCAGCATTGGATGAAAAAGATGACAAGAAAAGAATCACGTGATTGACAAAAACATTGATTCGTCCAATTGATTTTAAATCTGCATGAATTGAACTTAATTTGCTGATCTATTACCAAATAAATAATTGAATGATGATTAATATATTGATCGCATACGTAAATTAACTGATTACTTAATTTTTTTATCTAATTATTTACAATATATCTGTTAGATATTTCACATAATCCTTATTCTAATCCTCCTGACTTAGTAAGCCAATCAGGATACAAGAAGTAAGCACGTCCGTTTATGTATTACAATGATGGACACACCCCCACCGAGTCTTGTTTAAGATGAGAGTTGATGGATCTAAACTCATTGATTGAATTAAATATTGAGAATTTAAGTTAACTAATTCTCCACAATGTTGAGAATTGATAAGAATGAAGAATTTGTAGTTCACACATGAACACTAAATAGTTGAAAAATAGTTTAGAAAATCTCAAAAATTTTATTGTATATCAAAAATAGTCTTAACGGAGTTACTTTTATAGAGAAAATAAGACCGTAACTTTGCGTGATCGGTAGCTAGAGAAACAATTCACTACATCTATGTTGACAAGAAATAAGGCAAATAAAGTGAAATTATTTTATGCATCTTTTTACTCTGTCTTGTCTTCCAATGGTGTAAGAAGAAAATAAACACCAACATTTACCCAGTAGAATTTGGGTCAAATCGTAACATATGTTGACAAGGAATAAGGCGAATGTAGTATAGTTATTTTATGTATCTTTATACTCCGTCTTTAGATGATGTAAATTTTATGTTTCTTTTATATTATATAGTCTAATTTTTGTTCTTAATTTTAATGAAAATAGGCCACATAAGTGGTTTAAATTAAGGGTGATTACTCTTGTAAATAAAACACTATTGGTATAATAGAATAAATACTACTTGTATATAATGGAGTTATATAATGATTTACAAAAAAGATGAAATGTCAGAAAAAAGAATAAAGAATTTTTTTTTTTATTATTTAGTCGAACAAGATCTTACCAAATCATATTTTACCACTGTATGTAAATCATTATGTACATGTAACACAATCACAAACCCCAATTTACTTGTGCAAAAAATCAATCGCACAGTCCAATTAATTTTAACCCCTTTTTACTCGAGGAAAAAACAAGTCAATTCCTGATCATTGGCTGAGGTGGGAGCTAGAATCGTTAAGATATATTATTCCTATGATTTTTTTATTTTTAAGTTTATTATATATTTTGTTTTCGAATTTTTTTACCGTAACTAAATTCCGCCCCCATTGGTTCGTAATCTTTGCTCGGAACCTAACTTAAACAAAACAAAATCAAAATAAGAATAAAAAACTTGATATTTATTTTCTTGGATCAATAATCAAGAGGACCAGAGGTATACAAAAAAATAAAAGAAAAAATAAACAAAGTAATGGGCTACTAATCCAGAGGTGATTAGCAGTGGTTCTCTATATATACATATTAATGTGAAGATAAGTTGATATCTAAGAAGAAATCTGCAGTTATGGCAGAAGACTTCTCCTCTTTCATTTTGATCACCTTTTTCTCCTTCCTATTATTATTCAAAGTTATTATTCATTTCATCAAATCAAAAGAAAAAAGGGTTTTAAATCTTCCTCCGGGCAACTATGGATGGCCAATTCTTGGTGAAACATTGGAATTCTTCCATAGATACTTGGAGGGAAGGCCAGAGAAATTTATAAAAGAAAGAATGGAAAAGTACAAATCTCAAGTGTTGAAGACTTCATTGTTGGGTGAGAATGTGGCTATCTTGTGTAGCCCAGAAGGGAATAAATTCTTGTTCAGTAATTCAAATAAGCTGGTCACAACTTGGTGGCCCAACTCAGTGAAAAAGCTACTCGGGCCATGCATAAGCACTATAGGTGGGAATGAAGGAATGCAAATGAGGAAGATGGTACTGTATTTTTTCAGTCCTGATGCGTTCATAAAGCTTTATAGTAAAACTATAAACTTGGTAACTCAGCAGCATATCAAAACTCACTGGCAAGGTATTTATTCATCATTAATTTTCATTCAATTTTGAATTTGTGTAATATGAAGAAAAAAATTGATTACTGAATTATTTAACTTTCAGGTAAAGAGGTGGTGAATGTTCATCAGACAATCAGATTATTCACGTTTGAAGTTGTGTGTCGTGTACTTACGAGCATTGAAGACGAAAAACGGATTGAAAAGTTAGGTACCCTATTCAACATATTTGTAAGGGGAGTAATCTCAGTTCCCATCAACTTGCCTGGAACAAGATTCTATAATGCTAAAAGAGCAACAATTGCTCTTAAGAAGGATTTATTAGCGTTGGTTCGAGAGAGAAGATTGGCCATGGAACAGAAAACTGCTTCACCTGCACAAGATCTTTTGTCACATTTGATTGCCTGTCCAGATGAAAACGGGCAGTTCATGTCGGAATCGATAATCGTAAATAATATAGTTTTGCTACTTTTTGCTGGTTATGACACTTCTAGCGTTGCAATAACTATGGTGATTAAGTATCTTGGAGAACTTCCTGAAATTTATGAAAATGTACTAAGAGAACAACGAGAAATTGCTTCATCAAAAGAAGGGGAATTTCTGCACTGGGAGGATATACAGAAGATGAAGTACTCATGGAATGTAGTGGCAGAAACTATAAGACTATATCCACCAGTACCAGGTGCTTACAGAGAAGCATTAGTAGATTTAAAGTTTGAAGGTTATGACATTCCCAAAGGATGGAAGGTACAAAAAATTGTCTTATAATATTCTTATCATAGTATTATATTTGTCCATGATTTTTCATGTCGTGTCGTGTCGTATCGTGTCGTGTGGTTTCGTGTTTTGTTTCTAATTTCAAATTTCGTACAATCTAGCAAGTGAAGAAATGGAATGAAAGACACTAACATATGATCTTGTTTTCTTCTTTTTAACAGTTATTCTGGAGTGCCCCTTTGGCACAAATGGATCCTAATTTCTTTCCAGACAACACAAAATTTGATCCGTCACGATTCGAGGGCGCTGGGCCTGTTCCACATTCTTACATTCCGTTTGGAGGGGGGCCTCGGATGTGCTTGGGGAAAGAATTTGCTCGACTCGAAATACTTATATATCTACACAACATTGTTACGAGATTTAGGTGGAATTCATTGATTCCTGATGAGAAAATAGTATATGACATGAATCCTACCCCAAACAAAGGACTTCCAATTCGTCTTCGCCCTCATAATGCTTAAGAAGATAAATCTCTTATCATCATATAAAGCAACTTATATAAATTGTTGTGCCTTATTGGTAAGTCGAATCCAAATGTATTGGATGCAGAGCTTAAATAATTTGGTTGGAATTGTAATGAACTTTTTTTAAGTCAAAATATATTTTAATATGTTTAATTTTGCGTTGCACAATAACCTCTGTGTGTGTTAATTATGCATGAAACGAACACGAGATCAAACTCGTTGGTTCTCGAAAGAATGTCGAGAGAGAGATCAAAAAGAAATTTGAACAACAATCCAAAAAGTCTTCCAAATTTTATTAATCAAAAGCTCACGAAACAAACGAAAAAATGTTGAATAATGGAGTCATTAAATAGAATCACTATTCATGAATAGTGGAACTCACACATGATTTACACGATTGTTGTGAGTTACGTCATTGGCAGAGTCTAGAAATACTTGGGTAGGCACTGTCTTACGTGGTGCAACCTCAAGTCCCGAGGTGGCCTCACCTCATTGGGTGAGGCTGGGCCATCTGATGAGGTGACGGCTCCTCATTGGACGATCGAACCATGTACCCAACTATCTATTTGAAGGAGTACAAATGTTTTTTCTGCACTAGAGTGATACATTGAAAAAAAAAAAAATCATCAATAACTTTTTAATGAAAAAAAAAAAGAGTATAACTTTTTGTCCCAATTTTCAAGTCGTATATATCATTAAGAATAAAAGCCAAACATTGCATTGCCACCTCTTTTTCACAACTAGGCTGCCGATTGCCTTATTAGGCCCAATACCAATTCTCCCATTTCGTCTTGTGACGAATGGCCTCTTTTTAAGTTTGGTCTTGGTTCTAAGCCTATATTACTTGTTGTTTAGGCCTAG
The DNA here is from genome assembly GCA_903798345.1 of Fraxinus anomala. Classification (NCBI taxonomy): domain Eukaryota; kingdom Viridiplantae; phylum Streptophyta; class Magnoliopsida; order Lamiales; family Oleaceae; genus Fraxinus; species Fraxinus anomala. The sequence continues at coordinate 3,171 of CAIGRN010200139.1, read as the reverse complement.
GGAGGTAAAGTGCAGGCTGATCGAGGAGGGCACCGAGATTAATCGGCCCTCACGGCACCGAAATGAACTGATTTATGGAATGCGGTTCACTGCATGATTGTGGGCAAACTCAGCATGACTCCACGATTTCATGCGTTTGACAACCAAACTATTCAATGGATGGATGTGTTGACACGTGTGCTATCTCTATTGTGCGTTGAATCTGTTCCAACTATGCTACACAAACTAATAATTAATAGCACTATTCTTTTTTTTTCTTTTTCTATTTTTTAATACGTTCTCATCATTTCACATATTTATATATATCATTGTCCATCTCTCACGACTAGACATCCACATTAGTTTCTCTCTTCACCACTTTACAACACTTGATAATTCATTCGCGATGAGTTACAATGAAATGACAATAATATATTTAGTATTCGATACTGAATAAAACAGAAAAATAAAATAAATAGAACTTAAATTATTTTCATTCTTTAATACTATTTAGTAACATAGAAAAAAAAAACTTCTTAAACAAGTGACCAGCATTAATGTTGTTTATTACAAATATTAAAATATAACTTCATATTCAAGAAAAATAACAAAAGTTTGTTTATATTTTTCAAATCTTAAATTCATTTTTCTTGCGACATTCCTAAACTGAAAATCAAAACATTCAATAGCTAGAAATGGATGGGGCCTCAAGAACAAGTGATTATTACCATATAAACAGGAAAGCTTACCTGGAAAGTATACACTTGTCACTTTTTATTCGCATATTCTGAGAGATCTATCACAAATATTATTCACTTATAATCCATCATAAATTTCTCTTTATTTGTATTGAAATCGATTATAAACACTTTCTAGGTCAGATCGAATAGAAAGTGTAAAAATAGATGAGATTGAAGTATAAATTAGGGTTGCTTAATGCTAGCCATTTATGGGCCCATCTGGGCCAAACCTTGACAGCACCCATTCCAATGCCTCATGGAAATCAAAACCACATTTTTCATGAATTGATTTTCTTGATATGAGACTTCAACAATTGTGTGGTTGTGCATGGTAGAACATGGTAAGTAGACATTTCTTTTCAAAAGGCCCTACTTTCATTTTAGCATTTAGTAGTATTATATGCATATATATAATCACATCAATCTCATGAATGGTCAATGCGCCTGTCAAATTAAGAAATCCATCAGCTTTTCAATTTTGGTGCTTTTGTGAGAAATACTTTCATAATTCTATTTTTTCTCTAGAAAAAATCCCAAATTATAACAAATTTGAATACAAAACAAAGCATTAAAAATGACTTTATATAAAATGACTTTGACATCTCCAAGTAGGTCAGTTTTTGAAAGAGAAATGCTTCGTGTCCAAGAGCAAAACCAATAGAAATTTTACAGAACACACACAACATGTGGGTCCCATACATTTTTTTTTCTCTTTTAAATACACGGTGGAGCCCAGCCATTGTGAGTATCTGTATGTTTTTGTAAAAAAAAAAAAATTATGTACAAATGGAATATTATTATTGAAGAATTATACTATAGATCCAAATTAAAATATTTTAGAATATTTAAGATGATTATCTCTTTGCTAAAAAAAATAGATTTTTGTCCAGAAATAAAATATTATCGAAACTGTCCATGCATTTATATTTTGTTCAACCTGAAAACCCCCTGGTTTTAAATTTCTGTCTCTTTTATTTATTTATTTTCTTCCCTTTGGTTGCATGTTTCAGTTGTTATGCTCGGGAGAATGTAAAAGAAATTAATATTAAGTTCTACAAGAATTTAAATGAAAATCTAGAAACGTACCAATTATCATTAAACATAAATTATAAAAAGGAAAAACGTCAAGTTTTGATGAAACTATAAAGATTTGAGGTTCATCTTAAAATTGCAATCTTGCTAAGGTAATAGAGTTGAATAATATTTCGGTATTTACCGTTATGGGATTATCTTACATTTTTGTGTATTCATTTGAATTTTAACCGGATCAAACGAAATTTATTAAAACGACAACCTTAGTGAAAAGATTAATCCTAACAAAAAAGTTAGGAACAAAGTGAAATTTACCCCCAAATAAATTATAGTTGTAATTGGCAAAGTAGTAGCGGTGGACCCTTAAGATCCGCGCAAATTAGCTAAACTTTGAAAAATAAGATTGTGTGCAGCACCAATGTTGGGAGGTTGGGGCACCATAATAGGGTTTCTGCTGTGACGTCGGAGTACATGGCGTAATTTCACCGCCAGCCTAAATTATTTCTTTCCCTACAGTATACCACTGTATCTCTCAGATTAGATATTTTATAACACAACAAAGAAGACTGTAATTTCGATTTACGTTTAAGCAATGTTTTCAAAATGAAAATAAACTTGTGGTTAAAAATATTAAAAAATAAAATAAATTCAAAATTTTAAAACGAATCAGTCAACTAACTAGTTTTGGTCTTGTTGGTTTTCATTATTTTTATTTTTACAAGTAGCCAATACGATTTCTAGAATAATTCGTGGTTAAACCTACCGATCTAATCTAATTTGCCAATATTGGTTCTAACCAACTTTATTAAGGTTATTTGTTGAGAAATTTCATCCGCGGTAACTATGATTTCATCTTATTGACAATTAAATAATTGTACTTCAATTATATATAATCAGTAACTATAATATAATTTCAATAGGATAACTCGTTCTAATTCCTTCACTTGGATGACGAAATTCGATGACATAACATTTGCATATGAAAATCATCATTTATTGATTGTCACATGATCAATTATTTTTATTGAAACATGACAAATTATTCTTAAATTGTAATTAAATTAAAGTGTAGTTACTTGATTGACATTTAAAGTGTGGTAGATGAAATTATTCAATTGAAATCAAATTAAACTATAATTACTCGATAATATAAAATTAAAGTAAAATGCATAATTAAACTAGAATGGAAAAAAGTTACAACGAATGAAATTATCTATTGTTCGTTTATTCTTTTGAGCTAGACTTGCATTTGCTAGAATTTATTTCCAAACAATGCATATATTGTTTTGTTTTGCTAAGCCTTAGAAGAATATGCCCATGTTTGGGCTCCATTAAAAATGTATTTTGAAGTAGTAATTTTTTGAAGAATTTGTGGTTAAAAAATAAGGAAAATTTTTGAGTTCACATGTAATATTATTTT
>CAIGRN010200127.1:346-11425 GCA_903798345.1 Fraxinus anomala | reverse complement strand
AAAGAAACTGAAGTGGCGTTCACCAAAGATGGACAAGAATTATAATATACTGCAATTCACAATGCATCCAGTTTTAGAGGTATTTATTAGAATTGCCCTTTTCTTAATGGACTTGCCTCTCGGGCCATAAAATTTAAGTTTGGGAAAAATTCACAACTCAGGCCTCAAGTAAGTTTCAGATTTTAAGTTTCAAAAATTCAAAATTNGCGTTCACCAAAGATGGACAAGAATTATAATATACTGCAATTCACAATGCATCCAGTTTTAGAGGTATTTATTAGAATTGCCCTTTTCTTAATGGACTTGCCTCTCGGGCCATAAAATTTAAGTTTGGGAAAAATTCACAACTCAGGCCTCAAGTAAGTTTCAGATTTTAAGTTTCAAAAATTCAAAATTCAAAATTTAGGTATTAATTAATTAATTGAATATATTTTATTAATTAAATATACTAATGCCATAATTATACAATTAATGGTCACATGTCAATTAAATTTTCAATTGTGCTACTTGTATAGGGGGAAGGGGGTGATTTTGTTGACAAATTCTCACACATGGGTGGAGGGTGGGTAATTTTTTTTTAAAAAAATCATAGTGGAGCCCACCATTGTGTGAGGTTGTCAACCTCTTCGGTCAACCCTTGATGTACAAATGAAATTGCTTGAATTTTCAAATTTTAAGTTTCAAAATTCAAAATTTAGGTATTAATTAAAAATATTTTCTTAGTTAAATATATTAATGCCACAATTACACAATCAATGATCACATGCACGTATTTATAGTTTACAACATCACATATTATCAAATTAATTGGTCACATATTATTTCATCGGTGACAAATAAAAAAATTTATAAATTACAATTTATTTATCAATCAGATTTTCAAATTAGTTGGTCACAAATTATATTTCAATGACAAATTATCGAATTTTTAGGTCACAATTAAATAGTTGATTACAGATAACCAAATAGTTGGTCATATACACCAAATAGTGGGTCACATATCACCACCACCAACACTACGTCACCACGGCCACTTGCGACTATTCTTACCTCACAACCACTGAAACCACAACAACAGAATAACCACCAACACTAACATCACAACACCACCACCAACAAAATTGTTACCACCACATCCTGCCAACAAAAACCACTAGAACCATCACTATCAAATCTCTAGCCACCAACAACCACCACTATCGCACCACCACAACAACCACTAACAAACCAACAACCAAACAAACCACCAACGATCAAAAAAACCAAGCTGGGCACTGGGCAGGCAGTGGGTGGAGCGCCTTTGTGAGAAGGAAAAATGTGTGTGGAGGCACACAAACCCATCGTCATCGAACCGTACCACTTTCGCTACCGTGCGAATAGGAAAACACCACAAATCGGAGAGAATTTCAGATTGTTGCTGTGTGTGGCGATCTGTGACCTACTTAATTGGAAAATGCAATACCATGGCACAAATCGCTATAGAGGCCCTGCACAGCTGTTGCGCCTCTGCCCATAGAGGCTTTGATGGGGTGTACATCGCGACAATGCTCTGATTGGGTATGCTCTACATGTAGAGGCTCCAGGTACAGATAGTCGCAAGGTGCAGCTACTGCACCTCCGTGCGCAGAGGCTCCGATCTCCTCTTCATTACAACAACACTTACATGGTGGTGACGGCTCGATGTCCTCATCCTCTTCATTGTAGCATCGGGGATTGAGGGAGATTCTTAGGGTTTGGGGTTGGGTGGGTATGGTTTTTAGTTGGGGGTAGGTTTTTATTTATTTTTTTAGTTTTAAAAAATATTTATAACCTGATTTTTGAAAAAAAAAATAGTTATCATTTAATTTTTGAAGTTGAAAATTGAAATGTAGGGGTGTGTGTGTGTGTAATTTTTACTTTAAGTTTCAACTGGGGAAAGCTGAGGCCTACTAGGGCTCAGTTCAAGATCTAAAAAATAATAATTAAATAACTAATTATATTAAATTCGGGGATAACTAGTTTCGGATACCGTAGATATCTTCTTGGATAACTTCCTAGATTGTTTGATTTTTGTGATCGACATGCTATGTTATTTATTTAGTTTTTTTAATTTAAATGTATTTACTCCGAAAGGTGGTTTTTAATTTGCAATTTACAATTTTGTGAAGTTTTACAACTTTTTTAAATGCATTAATTTTTTCAATAGAATTCAAGGTGATGACATTTACAAGTAATAGGGGAAGTGATGCTAGATTGGAATTGTAAAAAAAAAAAAATCGTGGTGCTAGGACACGAGCTACTTGAATTGCACTTTTGCTTATATGAGAAAATAATATACCACCGAAGGAATTCAACTCTTCTGGGGCGTGAAGGCTTGGGTTTTTAACCACGTGACAACAATTTTACTCCACATCTGTCACTATAGAATGTATATTTATTGCAGTTTCAACGGCTACCACTTCAGGCATAACTTTATAAATAAGGAAGTCTTGTAACTTTTGAAACTAATGCAACTCTTGATACTAAAAATCACATTCGATCTTTTCTTTTGCTTATTTCATATTTATGTGCTTGAATTAAGATTATTCTTATTTTAGTTGAGTTGTATGTGATTGTTTGTTTATATGCAATCATTTTTGATCATTTTGTCGGTGTCTGAATATTTTTGTCTCGTGTCATAGAGCATTTTTCACGTCCATAAATGTCACCATTTCCCATTCAAATAAGTAGACCCTTTAAAAAGGGAGGTCGCTGAAGAAGTGGTATTGAATAAGTAGATCCTCTGAAAGGGGGATGTCTCAAATGAAGAGGCCATGAATAAGAAAATCCATTGGAAAGGGAGAGACCGTTGAAAAAGTGGCCTTGAATAAATAGACCCCTTGAAAGGGAGATGTCTTCAACGAAGAGACTATGAATAAGAAGACCCCCTAAAAAGAGGGATGCCATCAAAGAAATGTCATTCAATAAGTAGACCCTTAGAAAGGAAGAAGTCTATGAAAAAGAGGCCATGAATAAGAAGACCTCCTGAAAAGAGGGAGGTCGCTGAAGAAGTGACCTTGAATAAGTAGACTCTCTGAAGGAGGGATGTCTCTAACGAAAAGGCCATGAATAAGAAGACCCCCTGAAAAAAGGGAAGTCCCCTGAAAAAATGGCATTGAATAAATAGACCCCCTAGGNATAAGAAGACCTCCTGAAAAGAGGGAGGTCGCTGAAGAAGTGACCTTGAATAAGTAGACTCTCTGAAGGAGGGATGTCTCTAACGAAAAGGCCATGAATAAGAAGACCCCCTGAAAAAGGAAGATCGTCCAAAAAATAGCATTGAATAAGTAGATCCCTTGAAATGGGGAGGTCTCCAAAGAAGTGGCTCTCAGAAAGGGGAGCAGTCGCTAAAGAAGTGACCTTGAATAAAAAGATCATCTAAAAGGGAGGTCTTTGATGAAAAGGCTATTGGAAGACCTTTTACAAAGATGAGGCTTTTAAAGAAGAGACCATAAAGGGAACAACAATGAAGAAGGGCGCCACTATCAAGTGATAAGCAAAAAAAATAAAATTAAAGGGGAACAACGCAAAAGAAGTGAAGCGGACTAAAAGCGTACAAAAATATGAACTTAGAGATTGAAGTGTTGATGTTTCGAAAGTTTAAGGACTTTGAATGAAATTTATCAACGGTACGATTGAAATAAAAGTCAAAGTATGAAGATCAAAATGTACAAGGTCAAAAGATGAGGGACCCAAGTGTTAACTTTTGCTTGCATTTGCGTTGAAATAAACCCTTTCATACATTTATCACCATAGATTCCAATGATGCAAACTAGATCCTTGAAAAAAAAATGCCAAACCTTTCTTCCTATTGAAGAACTTAAAGCAATTTTCATATTTTGCCTATACACAAGCATAACATTTTACATATTCACCATGCAAGACCCTATCTTTGCCTATGCTTTAGCCTTCAGGGATGAACCATCCGCCATGGGAAACCCTTGACATGCATGCCCACTCCCATGCAAAGAAGTAATCCACTTAGAAAATAGAGGTAAGATGTACCACAATGGAAGTTCGTCTTAGGTACCTATAAAGATGAAGCCCCAATGGATGAAGCTGAACACTATGTGAGAAGCCTTTACATAGATGAACTATCCACCATGTAAGGAAGCATGAACACCTCGAAGAAGAGGTGGATCCCAAAATGGACCATCTCCAAATTCTCTAAAGTTGACATCATAAGTCTCCCATAGATGAAGCTGAACATTATGAGAGAAGGTTCTGCATGGATGAATCATCCATCATGTAGGGAAGTATGAGTGCCTCAAAGAAGAGATGGATCCTAAAAGGGACCACCTCCAAATTCTCCAATGTTGACATCACAAGCCTCCTATGGATGAAGCTAAACACCTGGGAGAAGCCACTGCATGAATGGATCATCCACCATGTAGGAAAGTATAAGCGCCTCGGAGAAGAGGTGGATCCCAAAAGGGACCTTCTCCAAATTCTCTAAGGTTGACATTATAAGCTTCCCATGGATGAAACTGAACACCATGGAAGAAGCCTCTGCATGGATGAATCATTCATCATGTAGGGATGCACGAGAGTCTCAGAGAAGAAGTGGATCCCAAAAGGGACCACCTCCAAATTTTCCAAAGTTGACATCATATGCCTTTCATGGATAAGGTTGAAAACCATGGTAAAAGCCTCTGCATTGATGAACCATCTATCATGTAGGAAAGCATGAACGCCTTGGAGAAGAGGTGGATCTCAAAACGGACCACCTCCAAATTATCTGAGGTTGACATCATAAGTCTGTCATGGATGAAGCTGATCATCATGAGAGAAACCTCTATATGGATAAACATCCACTGTGAAGGGAAGTGTTAGCGTTTCGAAAAAGAGGTGAATTCCAAAAAGGGATCACCTCCAAATTCCCCAAGGTTGACATTATATGCCTCCTATGGATGAAGTTAAACACCATGTGAGAAGTCCCTATGGATAAACCATCCACCATATAGGGAAGTGTGAGTGCTTCAGAGAAGAGGTGGATCCTAAAAGGGACTACCTCCAAATTATCTAAGGTTGACAACATAAGCCTCACAGGGATGAAGCTGAACATCATGGGAGAAGCCTCTACATGGATGAACCATCCACTATGTAGGGAAACATGAACGTCTTGGAAAAAATGTTGATCCCAAAAAGGGATCACTTCCAAATTCTCCAAGGTTAACATCATACACCTCCCATGGAGAAGCTGAACACCATGGATGAAGTCTCTGTATGAATAAACCATTCACTATGTAGGGAAACGTGAGTGCTTTTGAAGAGAGCGTAAAAAATGAGCTTACAATCAAACCTCCAAAGATGACCTTAAAAAACACTTCATCATAACTTCAGCACTTCAGAGCCTTGTCTTTGCATCAAATTTCAGCAGAACGAATGCATCATTTTAGTCTCTTTAGAACAACTCAACATTCAAATTAAGGCTTCTACAAAAATTAAAGGCTTTCCATGAAAGTGTAATAGCAGCCGGAGCCACCAAGTCAAGCAAAGGACATGCAATATTAGAATAATACATCTCAAAATAAAAAGTCCACGCATGACATAAATATTATACATAGATTTGGGGGACAATTGTTACACCTCAAAACCTAGACTCAAGAAGAAGCTAACACTTCAAAACTGAGGCTCAAGAAGAAACCCAAACAAAAGGTACACACTCCATGCCATAAAAATCGAACCGAAATTATAGGTAAAGATGACGAATCGACGCTTCACTCAAAGCGCCATGTGTAAGCTGAAACCCTGAAGTCGAAGCACTATATAAGAAGTCAAAGAAAAAGTCGAAGCTCCATGTCCTGAATCTCTTCACACCAAAGACCTCCAATATGATGTTCCATTTGGCCGAAGCCCTCGCTCCAATCTGAAGCTTCCTTTAGCTGAAGCCCTTGCTATCTTTTAGAGGATCTGTAGATAATTTTTAGGAATGATTGATGCAACGTTTGTAATAATGAATGTTAGAATTGTTAGCATAGGAAATAGGGTGGCTGACCCGTTGTCATGTATTAAATGTATATGAGACTGAGTGATGTGAGGTTTCGACCTGAAAGATGAGGCCACGTGGTTCTTATCCAACAGTTACCACTTGGGCCAGAACTTTATAAATAAAAAACTCTTGTAACATTTGAAGCTAATATAACTCTTCATACTAAAAACCACATTCGATCTTCTCTCTTGCTTAGTTCATATTTATGTGCTTGAGTTAATATTATTCCTATTTTAGTCGAGTCGTAAGTGATTGTTTGTTTATATACAATTATCTTTGATTATGTTGTCGGTACTTGAACATTTTTGTCTCGTGTCATAGAGCATCTTCCACGTTCATAAACGTTATCCTAATATGTTGGAATCTCCTGTCAAAACGTATTGGAATTTGTTCGTGTGGACGTGAATGGGCCCGGCATCTGCTATCCACATAATTATTACAAAAAATGGGGTCAACAGATTATATAGCGAAAGATAAGAAAAGGACTAAAGTTGGAGATGGTGAACTTCGTACACAAAAGAAATTGTAAAGCTATAAGATGCTTCTTTGGCTTTATTAAGCAGCAAAATGAAGTCGCGAATAATGAACTTCGTTGCTGATGACTTTATGGAATAAATCCCACGACCACAACAAAAGGCCAACATCATGGAGTAGTATAATATATATTTTTATTTTTTTGCTACAATCATCTTCTTCAGTCAAAGCATATTAATAATCCACGTTTATAATGAATTATTTTAATTATTTCGTTTGATCAACTGTTAATTATTTTGTGTTATGTTGCAACTAGAGATTAAAAAAAAAGAGAGAGAGTTTTAATGTATAAATGGTCATACCTTTTGATAATTTTTTGCTAGGAATTAAGCCTTTGTTTGAGCCCTATTTTTTGGGGTTAATATATTTTGGAATATTGATTTTTTTTTTTTTTTGCTAGAGTGTCGTTAAAAAGTAAAGAAAAATTTTGAGTTTACGTTCAAAATATTTTTATTGTGTAGATGTATGATTGAAACGGAATTTTAGGAAAATAGGGATCAAAGTAGGACTTAAAAAGTCCCTTTCTTTGGCATTATTTTACTCATTCTTTAAGCTCAAAACTTAGAATAAAGTAGCGTCATTTCATCAGGAATTTGAAGATGCTTGTAATTGTAAAAGTTTTGTTTTGGGATATTGTTATAAGATTTAGTTTTATATAAATACTAGTTGTATGTCCGTACAATGTACATGCTTTGATATTTTTAAAATAATATTAATGTATCAAATATTAATGGAAAGTTAAATTATTGTGAAAGTTCAATAAATTTTTATCTAAAATAATAATTAGTAAAATTTCATAATGATAATACTCTAGCAGGATTTAAATGAACAGGTTTTGGTAGCCAAAATCTTTTCCAAGGAATAAATTAATGGGGACAATATTAATATTTCTAAGTTTGTTAACGTCTGACAATTCAAATTTGTGTTCTGTACCAAAATATTTATAGTACCCACTGAACAAGGAAAAAAGTTTAGTGAAAAATAAAGGAGCGAAAATATTATCTAATAATCATAATGCCAAGGAAATGCAAATGTAGGTTTGACTTCTGCGCAAACAAGAGAATCCTTCAAGTTCTAAGTTTCAGTTGGTCCCTACAGAAATAGAAAAAGAGTTTCTATTATCTTCATAAAAATTAGTGATATACTAAGTGATTAATTACTTAATGAGAAGAATAGATGAAAAGTGTAGAGAGAAAAAAAATTACAGTTATACTCATTTGTATAATAGTTGTTGCAAGTATATAGGGATAAGTAAAAGAGATTAAAAACACAGTTATACTTCCAACTTATTACGTTAATTATTTGGTGTCACCAAAAATAATCGACTAAGGTATTACTGATTTTATAACTGAAATATTACTTCAAGGAACAAAAAGTACTACATGTGAATGGTTAAAGAATCTGTACCTTTAGCCTGCGATGATCACGAACAATTTTGATCATGAGCATGTGCTCCTTGTAATTAAGAACATCCTATGTCTCAATGTTGGTCATGATAGGAATTCCCGACTTAAGTTCACAAAAGCATATGAAATTAACAAGCACAAATGATAATGTTTAACAAAAACAACCTTGCTATTTTATAATTAAGCAACAACACATATTCGTTATGAAGGTGGAGCAGGAAAGATAAAGTGAGCGAAACTTTTGAAAGCATATGATAACATAAGTTACTCAAAAGATTCAGAAATTTAACCTCATTTACCCTTCTTTATAGAAAGAAGATGATGGCATAAAAGAATGGATGTTAGATATTAAGAGGCATCAATTGCTACCATTAATATTCAACATTCAAACTTCTCTCTATCTGGATTTGAAAGAGGTATTTCTAGTTATTGTGTTTTTGTGTATGGATCTTCTGTGGGGTGCTTGTTTGGCTTTGATGATGGGCAATAAACTATGACACCGCATATTTATAGTCGGGATAAATTCGGATTCTGAGCTTCAAAAGATGAATTTACGAGTGACGAAAGCAAATAAAGAAAAAGTATTAGGGCATTATCGTTAGTTCCCTTTAAGCGAAATAAATAAATAAAAATCATGTCTAAAAGCAAACTTTTTTTATGTTATTGAATATTTTAGGGTTGGTTTGAGCATATATGGGAATCAAACCTTATTGTATGAATTCCAAGGCGCCAAATTAGAAGGCACACAACACAATGTGGTGAAATTCTCACCAGTAAGTATAAAAGAATAAATCAAGAATACATTGAGCAATCTTATCCAAGAATAACAAAAATATTGTCTTCCAATAACTAGTCTCATATATCACCATATAAAGGATCGATTTCTCTTTGATTATGTTGTTGACGAATACGTTGGTAGTACGAGAGGTAGATTGAAGGTTAGCTAAATCAACATCTCTATCATCAGATACTACAAAAATATACATCCCAACACTAACAATGTTTGCAGAATAGTTAAACCCCAACTGTAGCTATAGAAAGTAAAAGTATCAAACACTTGAATTTATTGGCTTATATCTACCTGAACCAGTTTTCTGTCATGGACAACTTTATGTAGCATTGTCAAGAGCTAAAACAAGCAAATAGTTTCATGGTCAACTTTATGTAGCATTGTCAAGAGCTAAAACAAGCAAATATTTAAAAGTTTTACTGAAACCATCAAACACTGAAAATATGCACAGTAAATATACTAAAAATGTTATGTACAAATAAATTCTTTCATTCATACAAATTTAGAAGTATAAATGTTTTGTAAGTATTTTTTCACACATCTTATCCACTATGTTGAATCATGAATGTTGTACAAATTTATTTACATGACATTTCACAGATTATTAAATAGCTGACATATGATGGTATAATTTTTGTAGTTTTTCTTCCTATGTTTATGTATATATGTATGTCTTTATTCAGATTTTTCTTCCAATTGCTACTTAACAGTCTTTTGTTTTACATCACATATAGATTTTGTTCTGTTATATAAATTTTGTTCTGGAATAAAACTTTGTCAAGTTTCATTGTTAAAATTTTACCAGAGCCAGCGGAATGCCATCTTATTGAGCAAACTTTAATTTTAGTAGAAAATCATTGGTTTGGAGATAATATATTTTTTTATAATTTATTTATTTGTTTATTGTTGTTATGTAAATGATTTGCCGCTTTGAAACGAAGATCGACCTGTCCGATTAGGTCCGGGGGTCTAGGGGTCAGCAGGGGCTCGAGGCAACTCCCCCAAAAGGTGGGGATCGACTTGCCAGATCAGGTCGTCGGGGCGCGCCCCTTGTGGGGGCTCGAGGGCAACACCCCTGAAAGGAATTCTGATTTTTCATGTATGTGTTGAAAAATTGTGTATGTTGGAAGTTAACAATTATAAAAATATTTTTTAGCAAAACGCAGCGTGGAGTCACACTCCGTAAAATGCGTGGAGTACACCTCCGTGCAGCGCAGAGTGCTTTTTTTTTCACTGTGGAGTGAACTCCGCACAACGCGGAGTGTGACTCTGCGCTGTGCGGAGTTTTTATTTATTTATTATTACATTATTAACAATAATCTACGATAAATTCATAGCAAAACAAAATCATTTTTATCTTGTATATTTTAGAAGTGTACAATGCTTTTAAAAATAATATTAACCAAATTTACAAACACTTATTCTTAGCACTAATCAAGTAAACGGTGGATTGTTTCTGGAAAAAAAGCCTCACTGATGAACAGTAAACGGTGGATTGCCCAAAAAGTAAGAAGAGATTCAAAGTCAACAATTATGTGTATGGGTAGAAGGAAGTTCATATTACCCTTAAAGATTGGATGAATAGTGGAGAATGGATATGGATAGAATGAGATAAAAAAAAAGTTTCATAGATGAAAAGTAAACGGTGGATTGCCTCTTTTAAGATAGTAGGGATATATGTTATGGAATCTATCTAGAAAAATTTGAAGCTAAAAGAAACTTGCAGTTAACATTCCTTGGAAATTTGTCTATTGATGAGTATATTGCAGGCAAAAATATTGAAATGATTCACTAGTGAATTTTCAAATACAATGAGCCTTTTTCTAGTCGTTAACCTTTAGGTGGACCTAGTCTCAATAGTACTTTTACAAGCATAACAAGTAGAGGTGTTTTAAGTGAGATCCCCCTCCTTTTTTTTTTTTTTTTGCTGGCCATGCTATTCAACGGTTGGCCCATCATGCCAGGCTAAGCTTGAGTGTGGCTTGAACCACTTGACTTATTTTCACATTTCTAGCGGTGATCAACAATAGCCCTCCAAGTCTAGAAACAAAGTCATGGAGCAATGGGAAGAATTGCTGGCATCTTTCTTTAGTTTTAGGGTTCACTACTTCAACAAACCCAAATTAGGGGCTTTGCAGTCCACACAACATTCCCATATTTCTTTTGGTGGATGAGAAAAAAATTGTTGTTAAAAATTAAAGCACAAGTTAACTATACGATTTAAGTTGGGCCCAATAGTTGAGCGTCTAAAAGCATGAGGGAAAGATTCTAATCTTAGATCACACACCATAATTTAAACCTACACATGAATTAATTAATCAAAAAAAAAAAAAAAAAAA
>CAIGRN010200126.1:0-15451 GCA_903798345.1 Fraxinus anomala | reverse complement strand
TAAAGAAAAACTCCTAACAAACTTAAGAGGAGAAAATGCCCAACTCTCAACAAAAGCCAACAACAACTTGAATCGTATACTCTACCAAAAGAAGTGCAAAGAGAAAGAAGGAGAAACGAATTGGCGATAGAGAAGAAGACAAAGCAGCAGAAAAGAGAGAAGAAAACATTTGCCACACGCAAAGTTAATTTTCAATTTATTTATTTTTCGTAAACCAACCCTAATTAGTAGTAATCAAACCAATTAAATAATTGGCCCCAATTACTCCAATAACCCAATAAACACAACCAACATATTATCTTAACAATCAAAACTCAATCAACCCACAAAAGAAACTAGATTGCTAGCCGGACGAGCTGCTCAAGGCCACTCGTCGGAAACGAAATTCAAAGGTTAATTTGTTTATGATCGTAACTGCTCTAATACCATGTGAAGAATATTATAAATTGTATATAATAAACGTATTTCTATTATAAAGTAAAAGACCCTATTTATAGAACTANGAAACTAGATTGCTAGCCGGACGAGCTGCTCAAGGCCACTCGTCGGAAACGAAATTCAAAGGTTAATTTGTTTATGATCGTAACTGCTCTAATACCATGTGAAGAATATTATAAATTGTATATAATAAACGTATTTCTATTATAAAGTAAAAGACCCTATTTATAGGACTATAAATAACTCTAAAAGAAAAGATTGCATAATAATTATACAATTATTTATTAAGGAAAATAGTCTTACACTATTGAAAAAATATTATAAAGATTATTCTTTCCATATCTTCAACATATATCACGTGATAATTCCTCTTCAATATACCTGAAGTCATGTGCGATTGGTATACATGAAGGACAGAATCATCCCTAAAGTTTATGCATAGGTTATTAATATGGCAGTAATCGTTTAACTTCATTATTTAATATATTTTGTTGACTTTGTGGTCAACAAAAGTACTTGTAAATGATTGATTAATAATATCACATCAAAATATAATAATAATAATAATAATAATAATAATAATAATAAAACTTTACTTATAATTAAGACTCTGTTCGATATAGATTTTTCGATAATAAATTATGAAAAATAAATTTTCAGAAAATAATTGTTAAAAATCATGGGTCCACTACAAAATGTTAAAAAAATATATTAAAAGATCTCTTCTCATTCATGTTGAAAAGAGTTCCACAAATTATGTGATTAAAATTAATTATTTAAATTTTTATCAAGATTTTAATTTATACCAAACAGATGCTGTAATATATTTTGTTGACTTCATAAAGAGTAAGTGTCAGTTGAGTCCCATTAGTTCACAAAATATATTTTAAAATAGTATTTTGATGGAGAATGTGCAAATAAAAAATAAATTTATACATGATGATTGAGTAATTATTACACTTTAGCCCTGTTTAGTTGTCTTTTTTTGGAAAAATATTATTTTGACTAATTATTTTTTGAAAAATGTGAAGTTAAAAATTATGAAATAATTTTAATTTAAGTATAGAATATTTTATTTTGTGAATGTATGACTGAAAATGAATACGTAGAAAAAATAATTTTGAAAGAATGATAAACAAACATGAACTTAATTTCGTCACTTTGTCACCTCATTGACTAACTTTTGAATTGATAATCGAAGTGGCTATTATATTAATTTTTGAATAGAAAACTCAGGTGAAAATACGGAACGATAAACTGTGGTTTCTCGCGCCAACCCAACCAGATTACTATTACTGTTCCATCAACCAGCAATTGAAGCAAGCTCTTATCCTATCTGGTGCAGGGACCACCGACGGCGTCTTAACGGCACCGTCAATGTTTGGGATATAAAGAAAGATAAAAAATAAACGTGGCATCTTCAGTTCAGAGCTTGTTCTTTACGTGGCAACGATAAATACACTGTTCACAGTAACTTCACTGTCCTACTTTCTATCATTTCTGAAGAAATATTCTGTTTTCAGTTTTCTCCTGCCGTCCATCCACCGCTTCACGAGATTTTGACCTAAACAATTAGGTGAGTTAGATTCATAATGCATGCTTAAATTCATTAAAATTATTGATTTCGTGCATTTTTCAAGAGCATTTGCTTTCAAAAAAAGAAAATTTTCTGTAAAAAATCAGTGAGGATACTGTTATTTCAGTTTCCTACTGTAATTTTATACCTAGTTTTGTATTTATGAAAATTGAGGAATCTCATACTGTTTATTAACGAGATCCGTCGATTAGAGCTGCTTGTTTTGATTTCGAAGGATTAGTTATGTGTTTTTTTTTCTATATTTATTAATCAGTTCCTGAGGTTTATGTTTGTTCTATTTTTTCTCATTTTTATCTGGCAGAGAATTAGAGCTGCCTGTTTTGATTTCGAAGGATCAGTTGTGTGCATATTTTGCTATTTTATTCTAATTTATTTTTCCAGTTCCTGAGGTCTATGTATTGCGCTGATTTTTTTTTCTTTCTTATTTTTGTCGGCAGAAACATGTCAGTAAATAGAGTTGACGGTGAAGAGAAATTACAGAAAAGTGATTTTCCTATGAATTACTCCAAGGGTAAGAGAAGTGGAAATAGGAAGAGGGGAAATGGGAAAGAAATGATTTTTCCTGGGTTTAAAGACTACCGGATGGATGATAAACCACAAGGCTTAATTTCAGACTTGAAAGATTTCCAGATGGGTTGTTCTTGGATTCCCCTAACCCCTGCAAAGCCCGGCCTAACAAGACGGCAGCCGATCTGCACAGAATGGCAAGATAATCAGGCATTTCAAGCCAACTGGCTAGAATCTGGAAAGTTCTCCCCCGTAAATGAGATAGATCAGGCAGAGTTTGATCTCACAAGAATATCAGAGGGGTTTCTGCAAGAACCTCCTGCTCCGTATATCACTGCATGTTGTGATTCAACAAATGCTGTTAATATACATGGGGGTTTCGACATTCAAGAAGCATCTGTAGCAGGATTCCAAGTCAATAAAGACGATTTATGCTTTTACAAGTTTATTAATGATGAAGACATGCGGAGCAATGTTTCTTTTGGAGAACTATTGGCTAGAGCACATGCAGCTGGCACCACAGCTGCTGAAAATGCATGTTCAGAAACTGCTTATAATGCAACAAACAGCTCTTTTGTTCCTAACTTTCGTACTAAGATTGATGGTAAACAGTATACAATAACTTCTGAAAATTCTTCACTCGGCAACTTTGCAGTTGAGAGCAACAACAGCATGCCGAATATTAGCACAGGTGAGTGCCCCTATGCTAGCTTTTTCCTTATAGACACACTTTTGTACTACTATGTGTTGAATTATGACTGCAACGTTAAATTGCTTTCTGAACTGTATAACTGATGTAACTTCAATGTGGAAAACTTGCATAAGAGTTTTTGCCAAGAATTAGATCAACAATTTTATTATGTATAAGGTATGTTCATCTTGATTAGTTGTGGCGATTCCCAACGCCCGTAGAGAGGAAATCCAACAATATTGGCCTGTAACATATGAAGCGACACAGTGAAATAGCAAAAAATAGAATGAACACTGAGTTTGTGACTGAACAAGTATTAGCTTCAACTAAAACATCAATATTGCTCGGCCTTCCTGTGGTGATTTACATCAATATAACACTGCACAGTCATCTTAAAAACCCTGTTTATTTTTTATCTCTAAAAACTTGGTCAGGAATTAAAGCAGGTAGATTTGAATTTATACTTAGGAGAAACTAAAGAATGGCTGTGCTTCGATATCTGCGAATGGTTTATTCTTTTCCTAGCACTGACACAAATTTGAACTTGTATCTTACAGGTGGATGTTGTACCCATTCAATGCCCTTCTTTGACCTCAATTTGCCATCTATAACGACAGAAGAAAGCTTGAGCGAGGTGGTTTCTTCCCAGTTTGCACCAATAACACCAGAGAAGACCACAAGAGCGGGTGATAGACAGCAGTTGGGCATGCCAAATTTAAGGATAAATGAGATGCTTGGCATAAAAGATGTGCAGCTGAAGGAAACCTCCATCAAGAGGGTCGAATTAGAGGGAATCCACCAAAATAAAGAACAATCTCAGTTGGTTGTTGATCAATTATGTGAAACCATGTCCACACAGTTGGAGGAGAACCACAAGCCTGACAAGGGAGGCACTGGGGATGTTGACTTGATCAAAACACCACAGCGAAAACCAAGGAGAAAAAAGCACAGGCCCAAAGTGATAATAGAAGGCCAATCTCAAATAACTCCTAAACCAAGAGTTGAAAGGCCTTCTGATCGCCAGGAAACCACAAAAGGAAAGAGAAAATATGTTCAGAGAAAAGGAGTTAACAATCCCACAGAAGCCACTCCCTTCGAAAGGGAAATAAATGGAAGCGATACAATCACAAAGTCCTCAAGTGCCAAGGAAACCACGAACGGTAAGAGAAAGTATGTCAGAAGAGAAGGAGTCAACAAACCTGCAGCCAATACCTTGGACCAGGATGCCTGTGAAACAACAGATCCAAAAACAATTCGGCAAACTAGAAATTCCTGCAGGAGATCACTAAACTTTGACTTTGAAGGCCAAGAGAGAGATGAAAGCAATTTTGACATGGAACCTCAAGCACAGAACTTCAATGCAAAAGATCAATCAGGATCAACCATGCAGCGCAGACTGGGGAGGGAAGAAGCAACAATGAAGAAGACTGAAGTGAGCATTGCTTATGATCTTGCACTCCCTATGAAGCAAGTAATGGAAGGTCACCTGTCAAACCTTGAAGGACATTACTCCTGCTCCTCACCTCATTCCAAGACAGATACACTACATGATAAATTAACACTCGTGGATCAAAAAACATGTATAAGAGGAAAATGTCAAATTGTGTTTTCGGATTTCACTCACGATAAAGAAGGAAATACTGTACAGGTGAATTCCGATGCTCAGTTGACTCAAAAGAGCCCAAGTGACTCAGACTGCAGTAGTAGCACATGGTTGATACAAGAAAGAGATTTAAAAAGACAGCATAAGGGTACAACTGTTGTAGCAGAATTTGGCAGGCCAAATTCAACCGAGACTTTTCACAATTCTTTGCAGGCATACAGTGCCATTTTTCGACAAAATGCATATAACAATTACTGCACTCCTGGCATTCATTTTCCTGCAATGTACAAGACAGAGAGAATTAAGAAAGGACTCGATTCAGAAATTTCCAGCACGCACACTGTTATTGCCTCTGAAAATCGTGCAATTGCTCCACTTGATTATGCTCAAAACGAACAGCAGAATATCGAATTTCTGTCAACTTTGGGACCTACAGAGAGGTTGGAAAATAAGAGATCCAAAGAAACTGATCCAGTATTTAACTTGGGGTCACTCCTGGAAATGTGTAAACAAGTGTTAGGTTCTCCGTGCCCTGGAGCAACAACATCCAAAACTATTGATACCAGTGCGAAAATGACGAAAAAGAAGCGGTCAAAGAGAAAATTGAATATCAATTCAACACTGAAAAATATGCGTAGTCACCATAAATTGGTCACCAGATCAATGGGTAATTAATAGACTTGTATGATTGCTATCTTTCACAAAACAATCCTTTCTGACTCGCTTATGGCATTTAATGCAGGTTCTCCTCTTGCTAAAACATGGATGTGCAGGTCTCCAGTTGATTCTATCATTGAGCAATGTAACAGACTTGATTTAAATGCAGTGAGCAGCCAAGATGCGGCTATAGAGCACAATACACTTATGGCCTACGGCATGCATTATGATGAGCAATATGCCCTTGTTCCGTATCAAAGAAGTGAAGCTCTTGTCCCTTTTGACAGCTCATTTTATCTGGGTAAAAGACGTCGCCCACGGCCAAAAGTTGATCTTGATGATGAGACAAACAGGGTGTGGAAACTATTGTTAGAGAATATAAACAGTGAAGGGATTGATGGCACAGATGAAGAAAATGAAAAATGGTGGGAAGAAGAACGAAGAGTGTTTCGTGGAAGAGCAGACTCATTTATTGCACGCATGCATCTTGTCCAAGGTATTTGTGCACAGACATTAAAATAGCCCAATAGTTGTCTAATTAATAAATTT
The DNA here is from genome assembly GCA_903798345.1 of Fraxinus anomala. Classification (NCBI taxonomy): domain Eukaryota; kingdom Viridiplantae; phylum Streptophyta; class Magnoliopsida; order Lamiales; family Oleaceae; genus Fraxinus; species Fraxinus anomala. The sequence goes on along the minus strand of CAIGRN010200126.1, from coordinate 9,409 downwards.
CAGCTGGGATATACATTTTCTCTTCCTTTATGAACACTATTTGTTAGAAATGTAAGTGCTATCAATAAAAATGTTGAACTGACCAGAGGAATTAGCTGAACACCCACTATTATTAGCCATGCAATATATTGGGATTACAGACTAGTGTTGGAAAAAGTCAACTATTGATTATCCACAATCATGAGTGAAGGAAATCTATAGCTTATTACTGAATTCAACATGCAAAATTCCAATTAGATGCCCTGCCATTCACACACAACAAAAAATAAATAAATAAACTTACAAACACGAATATATTTGTGTGTTATCCATGAAGACAGAGTTACAAGCTTGCACCTGAACAATTTCAGGAGCCTAATATGCTCTCTTGTGCTGCATTTAGAAAATAAAATACTCTAAGAACAGGATTCACTAAATTTCTGAACACTTCATGTGGCTATGTATTATTTCACAGGGGACAGACGGTTTTCTCCATGGAAGGGATCAGTTTTAGATTCTGTAATTGGAGTTTTTCTCACTCAGAATGTTTCAGATCATCTTTCTAGGTTTGTTAAACCTTTAAACGTTTCAGAATTCTTATTAACTAAACTTCTACAGAGTTCAGCTGACGAGTTCCCTCTTTAATATGGTTATCCATTCTTGCAGCTCTGCCTTCATGTCACTTGCTGCACGATTCCCATTTGAACCAGAAAGCGACCTAGGACAATCATGTCAAGATGTGAGAATCATAGCCAAAGAACCCGAAGTATGTGATCTGGATCCAGATGATACAATTGGATGGAATGAAGTGCTAAATCAGCCAACCTGTGGCAAGGATTCTAAGATGCTTCTTCCGGACTCTGACTACGATGACATTAGAGAAGTTGTCTACAGTGTCAAGTCCTCTGGAAATAGCTTTGATGGCACGATACTGAAGGATAACCTAAGTGGCCAATTGTCAGGCTTCTCTACAAATGGTCCAGTTGCATCCCTAGAATCTACAGTGAACAAATCAACAGGTTTCATTGGGAATGAAAGAGACTTGGATGATACACTTTCTTCTCCAAGTTCTGTGATTTACTCTCGGAACTCTACAGATTCTATCATTGCTCTAACAGGCGAAAGAGCTGAATCTTGCTCACTGAGCACCTTAGAGGCAGAACCACCAGCTGGAAGTAAACCTAACACAAACAGTATTATTTGCTCTACTTCTTATGTAAAGCTATCACGGATGGAACGAACCATACTGCATGGAGATAACAATCGAAGGAATGAAAATAAATTGTCCAATATGGATCAGCAAATCGAATTAGTAAGTATGTTTCCTGACACACAAAATCAAATTGAGAACCTGTCAGATAATAACTGCAGTGAGCCAACCTTGCATCTGACACCCAGTTCAGGAGCACAAGAAGCAGGACGCTTTGATATACCTCGAAAGAATGGTGAAAGCTCGAATATTGCCAATGAAAAAGAACTTTTTGAGATGGAACTAAGTGGGTCATCGGCAGAATGTACGACCAAAACTACATTGCAGAAGTTCTTGGCTATCAGTTGCGAAGTACCAAAATCCTGTAGTGAAAAGGCTCACTCAAGCAACCATCTAATGGACATGTACCAGAAGATAGCTGAAAATCCTACAGGAAAACTGGAGTCACGGTTTCAATTTGAAGAAAATAACTATAAAATGCAGGAAGTATCAAACATACCGGTTTTACGACAAAATTCGACAGATATCATGGCTAGTAGCAATATTGATAATTCAAGAACGTTTGAGAACAAAGAAGTGGACTCAAATTTGAAAGATCCTGGTAAAATAGTAATTGAACGTAAAGCAAAGAGGGGGAGATTTAGAAAAGAGAAACATAACCCAGTTGACTGGGATAGCTTAAGGAAACAAGCACCAGAAGATGGTAGAAGAAGAGAGAGGACAGCCAACACGATGGACTCGGTGGACTGGGATGCAGTGAGATGTGCAGATGTTAACGAGATTGCCCAAACCATCAAAGAAAGGGGAATGAACAATATGCTGGCTGAGAGAATCAAGGTTTAAGTTTGAAATCAACAAAAGAATTTACTCCTTGAATATTTAAATCTCAGTTGGCATACAATAGTTAGACACAAAGAAAGCCCTTTTCACAGTTGATAATCATTTGGATAACTTGTGCAGGACTTCCTCAATCGCCTAGTTAGAGACCATGGAAGCATTGATCTGGAATGGCTAAGGGATATTCCACCAGACAAAGCAAAGTAAGCCATTTGACCAAATGTATTTTGCATGGTCAAATAACACTATGCATTTAGAACTTTTTATATATTTCAGAGAGTATTTGTTGAGCGTACGAGGTTTGGGTTTGAAAAGCGTGGAATGTGTGCGGCTTTTGACACTACATCACCTAGCTTTTCCAGTAAGATTTAAGCTTGATTGCAGATCCTTCAATTTAAATGTAAGAGAACTTTGCTAACCTATCTGTATTTGCTGTACCCAAAAGGTTGACACGAATGTTGGGCGCATAGCCGTAAGATTGGGATGGGTACCTCTTCAACCATTGCCCGAGTCACTTCAGCTGCATCTTCTAGAACTGTGAGTATTCTAAGCCTCTTCAGATTTTTAATTTCATGTTACAGGAGCTTCAAAAGATAATAACTTGCGCTGTTGTCCTCGCATAGGTACCCAGTATTGGAGTCTATTCAAAAATATCTGTGGCCACGCCTCTGCAAGCTTGATCAAAGAACACTGTAATCACTATTTATTTACTAATTTATAATTTGCTAATTGATAGTTAATTAATTCGTAATTGAAGTGTTTAAGATGTTAATTCATTGCAGATATGAGCTGCATTACCAGATGATTACTTTTGGAAAGGTATGCCACAGTTACTGAAGAATGTCTTCTATATTCCAAAAATATTGGAGAAATTTACAGACGTAAGCCGAAGGTAAGCTCTTCTATTTTTTCAGGTGTTTTGTACCAAGAGCAAACCAAATTGCAATGCTTGTCCAATGAGAGGAGAATGCAGACATTTTGCGAGTGCATTTGCAAGGTCTACATACTCAATTTTTATTGCAACTGAACAAGGATTTCCCTTTTCCCATTATTTTAGTGCAAGAGCTCTTCTTATAGCTGTCGAAGTGCATTTCTCAATAGAATATCTGGTTAATAAATATCCAGTTATATTCCAAAAAAGCTAGAATCTACTCAGAAGGTAGACCTGAAACATTAGGTAAAGACCATTATTCGACAGTTTTAATAATATATACTTTAATATACCCCTATAGACAGTATACCTTAGAAAAATAAATATGTGAAGAAACTGCAAAACATGAAAAGATATTCCTTATATGAGCAAAAATCAACTCTATCCTGTTAGATTCGCTGAACCAGTACAACACAGATTGTAAGCTTTGGAAGCCACATCAGAACCAAATTAAGATATGTACTTCAAGACTCCCATATGAATAAGTGAACGAAACCATGTAAATCACATTTCATATAACGGAATCGTATGAATATGCATGCAGCGCGAGGCTAGCTCTTCCGGCACCAGAGGAGAAAAACATTTTAAGTGAAATAGAAAACAACTCATCTGATCAGAATGCTGTGAAAATTATCAACTCTTTGCGGTTACCTTTAGCTCATCAATTGGAAGCACACACTGAAGTCATCAACTCTGAACCCATTATTGAAGTGCCAGCTACACCAGAGCCCTTTGTTGAAATGCCAGCAACTCCAGAACCAGACCCAACACAAGTTCCAGAATGTGACATTGAGGACAACTTCGAAGATTCTGATGATATTCCTACTATTCAACTCAATATGGAATATTTAACTCAGAATTTGAAGGAAATTATGCAAAAACAGATGGAACTACAGGAGGGTGATATGTCAAAGGCGCTAGTAGCTTTAACTCCAGAAGCAGCTTCAATCCCTATGCCTAAACTTAAGAATGTGAACCGACTCAGAACAGAGCATCAAGTGTAAGCAAACGCTTCTGCTATTAATCATGATTAATGTGCCACCCCCAAGGTAACAGCAGATAAATTTGATTAGTGCAAGCCTACTATTCATCAACTTTCTGAGAGAAGGAAGCAAGTTACTAGTATTTCATAAAATTTATGCTTTTTACTAATTAATTTTAGTTTTGGGGAGCACGATAATGCATATGGTAATTCTTGAGGAATATTATTAATTATTTTCTCCTTCTATAGCTATGAGCTTCCAGATTCACATCCTCTGCTGCAAAGAGTAAGCAACACTGAATCAGCTTTCCTTCAATGTATAATTTACTTAGCTGTACAAGCCGATTTTTCATTGATACCTATATTTTCTTAATTTGCAGATGGATAAAAGAGAACCAGATGATCCCTGCTCATACCTACTTGCAATATGGACCCCAGGTAATGAAACATCATAAATCTTCTAAAGCACACTTGCAGGACCCTTCCTGGAGAATAAAAATAATAGCTGCTAATTTGTAGGCGAAGTATGTAATTCACAAGACAAAGCAAATTATATTACAAACCAACTTAAATTCACCTTAGTACTAACTGATTCTATCATATCAGGTGAAACTGCAGACAGTATTCAGCCACCAGAAAGACATTGCAGCTCCCAAGAATCCGGGATTCTGTGCACTGATGAAACATGTTTTTCATGCAATACTATCCGTGAAGGGAACTCGCAAATCATTAGAGGCACACTTCTGGTAAGGGAAAGCCGTAACATTTTATATCATAATGGTATCTACAAAAAAGTACAGCGTGGATCGAACTTTTGCAAAAGAACAAAATTCCTTTTTTTAATCTACTCCATCATAACAAATTATGACAGATACCCTGCAGAACAGCTATGAGAGGAAGCTTTCCACTCAATGGTACCTATTTTCAAGTCAATGAGGTAAGATTGGATGAAGTCCTTGCAAATTAAATTACTCAACTCCTGAAATGGACCTAGAGATTAAAATTTGTTAATGCAGGTGTTTGCTGACCATGAATCTAGCCTGAATCCTATCAATATTCCAAGAGACTGGTTATGGAATTTGCCACGAAGAACGGTGTACTTTGGAACCTCCATACCCACAATATTTAAAGGTAAAAGGGTCATAAATAATTGGGCTGCCATTCATGATAGCTATTTCCAAGAAATCCTTATATTACATCTCTGTATTTATAACAGGGCTAACAACAGAAGGTATTCAGTACTGTTTTTGGAGAGGTATGTGCAGATGTCAGACCTTGTATTATTCTAACTACCTCAATATTACACTATATCAAGATGCAGATGTCTTAACAGAAATTTAGGTAAATTGAGTACCATTCCAATCAAGCCAGTATAGCTGCTTGTCTCATTCTGCATTTCTACACAAGGAAAGGCTAAATAACCACAAATGAAAATTAAATAGTTAAACCCAATTGAATGTACTCTCAAAATAAGATTGTTAAGCCTTGTGATGAGAAAATGAACTGTTTTTCGCACTTGTTTGCCATTTGAATAAGATCTTTCAGATGTGAAAAAAGCTCACGTGAAATGCTTGTATATGCCCCATAAAGGAGACTATGGTTCTGACATTTCATGCTTTCTCCACTGACTTTTTGATTTTATTCTTTACTCTAGATTTCTCTAGTTGGATCGATACACAAACTAGATCACAACATGACTGGTCAAGTTAAACCACCATGAAACTTATTAATTTTAAGCAAATACATCCCACAGAATAGGTATTTGTCAATTGACACTCATCTTAGCAAAAGCAAAAGAGTGTTACACCATTCACCTCTAAGCAAGAACCATGACTATCATGTGGACATATACTCGACATCTTACCCAACAAGCTAATGACAGTTGTACATCTTCATCTCTGGTCCTAAAGATAGGAGTTTGTCATCAAATTCTAGTAGCTTCATTTATGTGGTGGGACACAGAATCAGTGTTTATTCACAATCTCATTAGAATGTACTGAAAACAACTTCACCTGGGCGTCACACTCATAACAACTTATCATGTTTCCCAGGCTTTGTCTGTGTAAGGGGATTCGACCGAAAGACGAGAGCACCGCGTCCTCTCATTGCTAGATTGCATTTCCCAGCCAGTAAGTTAACAAAGGTAAAGTGAAGGACAGGTGAGAATTAAGTATCATACCGCTCACCATAGCTAACAGTAGGATTATGTAGAAACAGCAATGGCAGGCCTGGAATCAGAGCAATGTTCTTCACATTGCAAAAGGAAATTAAATCGGCCCATTGTATATATGAAATGAAGGGACTTTGGGTCTGTTTAGATATATATCTTGATATTTCTGATCGAAAGAGAAATGTTTCGTTACTGTTGACAGAGGCTGAAATAGAATGACATGTCTTTCTACTAATTTATTACAAAAATTTACACATAAGCAAAAATGTTACTTTTAACTATCAAATTAGTATGTGGAACCTAGTGATATCATATATCATATATGATACTATGTTGATAATTATGAAAATGTAATAATCTCTTACCTGCATATTGGAGCTTCTGTATGTGAGTTCTTGCACTTTAGCTAAATTTCTATTAGATATGTGAAGGTGGTGGAAAATTTTGTGTGCTGCCCAGTCATGGTTTTGCCTTGTATATTTACCGTTGGACTGCTTTAGGTCGGGTGGTGATTTTTTTTTTTCTCACTTGGGTAAACCACCATGACTTGTTAATCCGCGATTGGTGGTGGTCTACACAAGTCAATCTCAATGACACTCGATGATCACGTATCAATTAACAATGCTATTCAATTCGAGTGGTGTCAGTCAAGGTAGCAGTGAGGTGTCCATCAAAAATGCATTCCAACTTCGCTAGATAATTTGGCAGTGACTTCACTCCCATACAGATATTCCACTTCCCTAGGTCTTCTCACGTACACAAAGTTTTCTATTGGATCAGTATTACTATCTAGACCTGTCTGGAAATGGAAATTTATCTTAAAACCTTGAACGCTTAAATTTTCTAAAACTTAAATTTCACTTACTTTTAAACTTTTGGGATGCTGTTGGATTCCATAAGAAAACTAATGCTTGCTCAATCTCCACAACTGTGACAGTAGAACAATCGTGATACAAAATCCTCATGGATTCGTGAAGAATCCTGTCTACCTATAGTAGTTGAGAAGTTAATTACAAAGTGTTTGTCTGGAGAAATTTTTTCAAGTGACAAATGACTTTTTTTTAAGAAAGTGTGGTTAAAAAATTGAAAAAAATTATAGATCGAGTTGAAAATAATTTTGAAATCAGAAGTGTCCAATTGAACTTCTAAACTCATTTTAAGGAAAGAAGTTGAACTGTAGTAGGCTATGGGCTAAACTTTGAAACGATTCTTCGATTTCTTCTAGAAGCATGTGATTACAAAAAGAATATCTGACAGACATAAATGTAAATGTCGTGTCTAGCCTCCACATGGCAATCAGATTTGGCCGCACGTGGCAACTATTTATGAACATGCATGAAAGACGATAATGAAAATAACAACATAGTTAATGGACAAACATCACGTGCCTCAAATGGAACCATCTAATATCAAAATCTTATATGAATCCTCAGATGACGAGGTGACACATGCCGAAGGACCATGAAAAGACTAAAAAGCCTATAGGTTTGAGATATTTGGAAAGCGCAAAGGCAAAGTCCGCGCACAAAATACATGAAGAAAATAAAGTGTCAAAGTTAAGAAAAGAGCTTTCTTACTAGGAATATAACATATCATTGGAAAGGTTATGGAGTCAAGATTCCAATACATTTTACGGATCTCGATTTGAAGTTTTCAATAAAAAATTATGTGTGCTTTCGATAGATTTTTTTTTTGAAAAATATTGGAATGACGATACTGGTACAAATAATAGAAAGAAACATTTTCCCACTGGGAGCACAAAATGTTTGGTCGAGTGGGAAGGACCTTGCTTCAACGGAGGTTAGAAAAAGTGAAAACAGGCCGTCTTTTCGCTTGAGCAAGATACCTGCACTAGAAACGACTGTTTGGCACTTGTGCTGAAGTTCGTGATATTGACTTTTAAATTTTAACCTTTGCTTAGCTATTATTTATAATTGGTTTAGAATCCGTCAAACTATTTTTTACTATTTTTTATCCATATCTTTTATGAATTCTGCAAGACTATTCTCTTATCAAACGACAAATTTCTACCTAAATTTATAATTTAAACCATTTTTCTCTCGTCCACCCTCAATATTTTGAAATACTTGAAAAAGGGTGTCTCGATCTCTAATTTTCTCTTTCTTCAATATTTGACAAATCCTAGATCAGTGATCAATTACCACTTTTTATAAAGATGATCATATATTTTTGGGAAAATTGCAACAACGATCCCTAATTTTTTCAATTTTCGCATACTTGACCCAAACTTTTATTTTGTACCAGCGAATATTTCTAACCTTTCATAAATATGCATGTGGAGTCAAAATGGATGGAAAATATCCATTTGACCGTTAGTTGACAAAGAAAATTGGACTTTGATCAATTCTGCAAAATTAAAAGGGGTAAAATGATAAGTTTAAAATTACCACATTAAATAATAAAAAAAATCAAAGAAAGAAAAAATGATTTCTTCTTTACCCTCAGCCTACCCGCCTCCCAACTAAAAATCAGCCACCAACACCGATCGGCACCACCACCGTTTATATTCTTCCCCAACTCCGCCCAAATCGCCCGGAAAGCCCTCATTTCCTTCTAATACATCCCACCCAATCAGCAGCCTAAACTCTACCAGATGTCATCGGAATAACCACCAAAAAACCCCCAACTCGTGAACTCAAAAATTGTCGACAACTTCTCCAATAACACTCACCATCGCGAAGTATCACCGTTGACTCCCACAATCCAGACGTCTAATCGATGATAGTATTTCAACAAAAAAAGGGACAAATAATCGATGCAGCTTCTAGGATTTCAAATCCTGATCTCGCGCTACTGCAATTTTCCCATTCACAAACTCACTTGGGAGAAATCCAATCCTGGTTTTGATTTGGGTGGGGTGGGATTTGATTTCTATGTTTAATAGAGATGAAATCAGTGATTTTTCATAATTTGATTTTTGAGTATAGGGGTGATTTTTTTTTGTTTGATTTTTGAATGTTCAGTATGCTGGAAGGTGGCGTGGAGGGTGCCTGCACTAGTAGTGTGTGGTGGTAAGTGGGAGTTGTGGCGACAGTGCGAGTCGAAGGTGGAGGTGGTAGCGGTGTCAAGTAAGGTCTTGTTGAAGAAGAAGAGATCTTTGTCGATTTTGATTTGGGGGATTGGGTTGGGTGGGGGTGGGGGTGGGGGTGGGGTGGGGGTTGGTTTATATATTTGTTTTTATTTTTGGGGTTTTTAATTTAGTTTTTTAACTTATTTAATATGAGAAAAGTACAAAGTACTATTTTACGCCTCAATTTAGTCAAAATAGGTCAAAATCCT
>CAIGRN010200119.1:0-13879 GCA_903798345.1 Fraxinus anomala | reverse complement strand
GTTTAGAAGAATATTTCTTTCTTTATTATTTGAATTCGATGCTAGATGACCTATCCTCCAATATTCTCATCAATGACTCGTAATGGCAACCATACCACTTCTTGATATTTAAAATAATGATTTGAATATAATTTAATCGAGGAAAAGAGAGAATTTCATTTGAAATTTAAATTTCATTATCTTTTATTTTAAAATTTATAAGTTTCCAATAAATTCGCAAAAAAATTAAAATATTAACCGTCTTCAATTTTTAGGTGTCTTTTCCTTTAATTAATAGAAGATATATAATGCATTTAATAGCGAATCCACGGTACATCTCACTTCGATTAATTATTGATGCAATCGTGATGTAATTAGGAGATGTTTTATATTTATTTTATTTTAATTAANACTTCAACGAGCTCTCTATTTTGACCTTTCATTTTGCTTTCTCAAGAAACATTTATTGATTTTTCTTCATAGTTTATTTAAAATAAATTTCTATACACTAATTGATCAATAAATTTAAATGGGGTTAAATAATTAAAGAAATAGCTCCAACAAGCTCTCTATTTTGACCCTTTATTTTGCTTTCTCAAGAAACATTTATTGATTTTTCTTCATATTTTATTTAAAATAATTTTTTATACGCCAATTGATCAATAAATTTAAATGTAATTAAATAATTAAAGAAATAGAGTTTTGAATTTTGTAATTTATTACTTGCAATCATTGTACATTAAGAATAAAAAAAGAATTTAGCTCTCTAAATTTGAAAAGACAAACTCACTCTCTATTTTAAAAATAGAGAGTCTGTTAGAGCTCTTTTTTAACCATTAACTATCTAGAATAAAGAGCATTTTATATTTAAAAAGTTTCTACAGATGTTCTTAGAAATTATGTTAATTTATTTTGACCCTTTATTTTGCTTTCTCAAGAAACATTTATTGATTTTTCTTCATATTTTATTTAAAATAATTTTTTATACGCCAATTGATCAATAAATTTAAATGTAATTAAATATTTAAAGAAATAGAGTTTTGAATTTTGTAATTTATTACTTGCAATCATTGTACATTAAGAATGAAAAAAGAATTTAGCTCTCTAAATTTGAAAAGACAAACTCACTCTCTATTTTAAAAATAGAGAGTCTGTTAGAGCTCTTTTTTAACCATTAACTATCTAGAATAAAGAGCATTTTATATTTAAAAAGTCTTCTAGAGATGTTCTTAGAAATTATGTTAATGATTAGGAGTTACTTTAATTAGATTAAAAAAGTTTACAAATTGATTTTGTTTTAGAAGTTCCAAGTTTGTTGATTGAGATGTTTAATTTGAATAAAAAAGAAATAAATTTTCAAATTTTGGTATTCTTAAAAATGAACGAATTTTTTATCCCCAAGTTCTCAAGTATTTACTGAGTTGAAGAGTTAATTAAATTATCCTGGTTAAGCTTTCCCGAGAATGTCGAGCTTCGATCATCACGAGTATGAGTTATGCATAAATTTCTTTACAACGGGGCATTCATTGAAGTGAAAACCATCTACAATGTGCCTAACACGATTAAACCTGCCAACATTGTCACAACGCATTATAAAAGGGCTACACAATCGGGCCTGAAGTTACAATACTATTATGTTGAGTTCCTTAGAGAGTTGTGTCGCACCGCTAAACGTTGTATCCTTTTGTTTAAAGGTCGTTTAAACTCTTCCTGAGAGTATATTCGAGGCATTATCTCTACCCCGTTTTACCTTGTATATCAGTATGTTGTCGCAGTTTTTGGGTAATTACAGTTCACAAGGTAGATCTCCACAAGCCATGTAAAATTTAAGAATTTTATTACTTGTACATAAATATACATAATGAATTACATAATATGATGTGGAGAGAAAATTTTGATGAAAAAGTTAATTGCATTTTAAACTGGAAAATGATATAGTACCATGTAACATATGTAATTCATCATGTAAATCTTGATGTACATGTAGCAAGATCAAAAATTTAAAGGGTCTTGCCACATGTACACTCAGGCGTACACATTTGGTGACATAATACACAAGTGACATTCCATCATTGGTTGATAAAACAGTTCTCATTGTGAAAGCAAAAAAAAGTTAAAATCTCAATTCATCTATCAAACTGAAGTAACTGCGAAGCACAACAGTAAAGATTCAATTTCATAGAAGGAAAAAGAAAAAAAAAAAAGACTACAGCACATTCCAAATCAAGTGTACATATTATATAGACAATTGCAGGCACCACAAGTTACAGCCAAGCTATACATGGATCTCCATCCAGCGATTCATATGCACCATTTAACTCACCTTGTTCTTTGGTTTGTTACTCATATCACGCCTTTGGCACAGAGAATAGTAGCTTAATGGAGCTGGCATAGCAGGCTTTTAACATAACACAGTTATCGTAATGAATTCAAGGTACTGACATCTTAGAGGATTTCATCTAGTCGGACAAAAAATCATCATGGTCAATGTCTTCTGTGATGGAGACTGGTTCATTGCTAGTAGTTCTATTCTTCCATTTCAGTACACTTTTTTCACGTTCATTTCCGAAGATTTTGTTGCTGGACTCTGCCTCGGAAACATTCAATTTTTTTTTGAATTTCTGGTCTCCTTTATTTTTGTTTACAACATAATATTTGGGCGGTTTTTGGCAGATGCACGAGGCTGGATATTCATGAAATTCACCTCTTCCTGGTTTAATCTCCTCGGGTTCTCCCATGAATCCTCTTTGGCATGATTTGACCTTTCTAGCAAAGGTACTCCAATCCATTTTATCTCGTGCTGTGAACAGAGCACTAAGCCTTTTGGCATTAGGTCTGATGGTTCTTTTGTGTCCCATATACCTCCTTCAATGTGAAAACAAAACAAGAAGTTCACTTTAGTCAAGAGACGGACATAATAATGAAGTCCCAAACATATCATGCAGAGAACAATGTTTACCACCAACTTCTCGGGGTAATTATGATTTCAACCTACTAATTATGTTCAAGTCATAACATGGAAAAATATACTGTCATGGAGAAGCATAGTTAAGAAGTGGAACTTCTTCATAAACTAGAAAAAATTTCTACTAAACTGAACGTGCAGCATTTTATCGGAGCAATGTGATCATTTGACTTGATCTATGGAGAAGTACACCATGATTCATTGTCAAGTTGATAGGTGAATACGCTGTTGCCTACTCCTTTGGGCCCACACCAAGTGAACCATTAACATTTTTGGTCAACAATCTTTCATGAAGCGAAAATTAACTCGAAAATTTGTGAAAATCTATGTATTTGGAATAGTACATGACTATGTTGAGTTTAGTACTTCTCCAAAGGAGCATTCCTAGTTATGATTACAGGAAATATTGATATGAATAGAGCTTTGAGAAAATCATCTAATTATGACATATCATCTGATTATACAAAACATTTCTACTCAAGTTATAACTGCAATATCATCCCACATTGAGAACTGGACTTTTTAAACACATTTGACATAATTTAGTTCTGTCTAATTTATAGACACTAAGCATATACAATGATGAACAAACATCCAGTCTTCCTTATCCTTGGCTATTCATAGACAGAAACATGATCTCCTACTGAACCGACTAGTCAGAGTTGGTTTACTTGAGTGAATATAGCAACATATGTAGCAAACAAGGTTTGCTACTTTGAATTTGACATCACACCATGTACGAAGGTGGAACAAATTCTTCATAAGCGAGTCATTAGCCAACTGGGAATCATTTTGGTTGTGTACAAAGTAATGGTTTACATGGCATGGAAAATGAGAAGAATAAGCAGCATTACATACTAGTTAGAAAAGAAAATTAGCCCCAACAAGCATATTGGGAAATAAAAAACGAAGTGTGAATGGAGTTGTTTCTAAGTCATATTACATCAAAAATAATATGGAAATCCAGGGTAAGGGAAACCATGAACACGCCTGTCCTCAACTGGGCAGGTGTCTAAAGGTTTGTCAAACAAATTCTAAAACCATAGATAATAAGATAAACATCTTTGTCATCAAAATATAGTATTGCCGAGTTTTCTCTTTACTTGACAGTACCCAAGTTTATAAGAACCCTAGAAGGATATTGGAGAGAGAACTGTCTAGGGTTTAGGATATTAGAGTTTTAGCCATAACTATTTGTGGTAGATGTGTAGGTGGAAAGTGGAAAACAATATGAAAATAACGCTACTACCCGTGTCAAAATTTTCCTAGGGAAATATCTTATTATTTAACTACAACTTGAAAGTTTCTCATTATATGCTTAACTAATGAGCTGGTACAAACATTTCTTGTCCTGTAGGCCTCTCTGTATTATACGCTATATAGTGGGTGTAGAATCTCTAATTGTAGCTACAGGATGAGGTCCCTAATTGTATGTTATTCGTTGATAAAATTTTAGTAGATTAATTAGCATTAAGAGTTAATATAATGAAGTTAGCTTGAAAATAAAGTAAAATTAAAATAAACTAGCCACCAGGATTTTTTTGGAAAATCCCCAATTTAAATTGGAGTAGGAAACCAGTGATAAGTGCAGAATGATTTCACTTTTAGAAGAATACACAACAACCTCTATCTTGTTTTAGCTTTCACTTTTAGAAGAATATACAACCACCTCTGTAAATACAAGAAGAAAACTATAGCATTTTATTCTTAACATGAGATACCAAGTAGGAAACACTCCGGAGTTAAGTTTTTCTCTCTTACTCTAATGCATCTATCTTTTGACTCTCTTCTATTCGTTGCAATTCTTTTCAGAAATACTCTTCTATTTATTTCAAATTCTATTTACCATCATCGTAGCTCATCGTGAAGTTTCAAGTGTTCGTGATTGTAAGTTCTCAACAATCTATACATCAACTAATTTGCATCCTCACCTTTTATGCATATCCCTTGGCCCAAATTCAATGCAAATTGAACATTTTTATCAATACTTCCACAGGGTACAATGCTGTGAAGACTTTTCGTGTGAAGTCACTTCAAATTTAATATTTTCACACTTCACATTCTCCCATTTAAAGTCATTTTCACATCAACAATAAACTTGCACAATCCCACTAGAAGGTTTTAGCTAAAAAAGGGGGGAAAGGACCTGACATGTTGGTACACAAAATCTATATAAAGCCTAAAACACTTTTGTTGAAATGTTGGTACAAGATATTTGACCATTTCATTATTAGTCTTGGATATGACCATTGTGTGTACCACAAAAGGTCTGGAACTGATAATGAGTTCATTATCTTCTTGTACGTAAATGACATAGTGACAGGCCCCAACAAAGATTGAGTTGAAGAATTGAAGACAATTATCCAGGGAGTTCGCTATGAATGATTTGAGACCAGCAAAAAGGACAACAGAATACAAATTCACCGAGATAGAAAAGACAGGAAACTATAGCTTATCTTCAGAAAAGCAGAATACATGTCAATTATACGAGCTGGTAAGGAGGCTTATGGAAGACTTCGGGAAATGAACAAGAAAATATTCCCTTGTTTTGCAACAATCAGAGTGCCTTGCACGTCACAATGAATCTGGCCTTTCATTTGAGGACATAGCACTTAGGTGTACAATATCATTTTGTGCAGAAACTAGAGGAAGATGCAAGCATTGATATGCTAAAGATACAGACCAAGGAGAAAGTAGTAAATGTAAATGACAAGTTAATCAACAGTTACAAGTTCAAATGGTGTAGATCCTGTTATAACTTAGCAGATAAGTAAGTAACATAAAACTAGCACAATTAAAATGGATGGACAGATCGCGAAAAATGACTAAGTGGGAGAATGTGAAGTATTGAGCCATTTAATGTGAGGTGTAAAGCCATTTTTGGGTTTATACAAAAAGTAGGCAATTGTGCCACGTGAAAGAATTGAAGAAAGTTGCAATTTGCATCGAATTTGGCACTTGGAGGATACGCGGAAAAGATGAGAATGCAAATCAGCCAACTTGTGGGCTAAATAGTTAAAAAATATAATAATGAAAAGTATAAACTGTGTGATGAGCAGTAGAATTTTCATGTACAGGGCGAAAATATTTCTTGGAGGTTTTGAATATATAAGTCAGTTAATTGCTTGACTACCACTTTGAGTTCTCGTTCATTATTAATTATTACCATACAGGACATATCATCTTCTTTTTCACCTTAGCTGTAAGGAAATTAATTAGCTTACAAAACTCTAACAGTTAGCAGATTCAGCATCATAAATGCACCAACTAGAACAAAAAATTGATTTTGTTCAATATTTACCTTCGACCAGCTAGGACTTTCGCCATGTTTCCATTATTATTTGTGACAAAGACATCACTTTCATCACAAACAATGTAGTCGATAGCTGCCATACGAGAAGAAAAGGGAAGAAATGGCTTCAACTCTTCTCCAGCAAGCATCTCCTTTGTATAGAAGTTTGGAAAGAGCTCTCTGAGGGGCCTCAGTGTTTCTTCTCCACCATATATTTCTCCGGATGCAACATAAAGGTAAGTGTTATTTTCAAAACCAAGTGCCCGCAGCAATAAACCCACCTCATGTGGGGTCAGTGGGCACTTCCCTCGCATTCGCTCTTCCTCAGGACTTATTTCCTGACTCAACAAAATAAATAAAATTGGTTTAGAGATATAATATTAAAATTTAGATCTTCCCAGCTTTAAAGTGCGACAAACCATTAAAAATTTACAACTTCTAGAATTATTAGATTAAAGCTTTCACACTAAAACAAGTGTAAAGAACATTCATATGGATCAGAATCTTACAGGTAGTGTCTCCCACCGCTTCCTTATCTCACGCAGCTCAAATCTTTCTTTATCTCCTCCACCATAGTAACACCCAGAAAATGCCAGCATGTCAGGTTCAAACCTACAAATGATAAAACTCAAATATCTTTCTTAAATATCATCACATTCATAGAATAGTAATTAAAACCTATGCAGCATAAGCAGTCAGCTCATGGAGAAGTATGCTAATCTTATTGCAGTAAAGAAGTGTGTGGGGGTGCAGAAGGGAGGAAAGAAACTTCAAGTAGCCAACTATACGTGAAAAATTAATTTTCAAGTTGACAACTATTCACCAGGATCAATCACCAAATAAGAAAAAATAGAGGTATACGATAGATTTCATGGATAGTCACTTTTAACTTAAAACTTGAGAAAAAATAAGAAACTTCTAAACATATCAAAATTTACAAACCTCAAGTGAACTGCAATGAAACGTTTTGCCATCTTTCGCATTCGTGTCACAAGCCTTTGACCCAGGTTCCTTATAGGTTTAGTAAATCTTAAAGCATGATAATTTACCCGGCAACGCAACTTTTGGAGATCTTCATCGAGGTCATTGGAGAGTCTGTAATCGAACTTCGTCAACTGAACCACCTGCAGAGAATTTATAAACCATTTATTAGCCAAAGCTGTTCATTAACATCTGCAGGCATCTCGTTAGAAAGGCATTTCTTTAAACGGCATTCAAAATTAAAGGAGCAGAGCTGGAGCCAAATTTTCTATAAAATATTTTAGTTGAAAACTGAAAGTACTGAAAGAATGAGGAACTTAAATATTAAGAGGATAAGATGTCCTCCCAAGGATAATACAAAGTATTACTAGTACAAGGTATCAGCTCACTTATCTCTCCAAGATTTTGTAATGAGATAACATCAAGGCACAGGATGTTAGAGCCCAGAGAGAAGAAAGAAAATTCTGTTCTATACAAAAACGTCAATATTGACCTCGAAAAGGTTTTGCATTCCTCTCTGTAATATCCCAAAATGTCAAAGAGAGTATAGTAACACAGGATTTTTATACATTACCTTTGTGAGGAACTCTAAAAGAATCAGGTTTGCATAAAATCTCAAACAACAGCTAGACAAACCCATTCACATGAAACTAGCGAGCTAAAGGAGAAGGAATAGATGATTACTTGTCTCACATGATACCATACACGTCAAACAAACATCTGCACTAAGAGCTTTACGGGGTCTTCTCATCTATAATTTAACTGTTGGCATTAATATTATAAAAAACCAAAGTCTAATCTAAACCTTCGACTTTAAAGGGAATGCATTCAGAATGTTTGTCCACAACAAAAAGAGAGTACAATATTTGACAGATTTCAAGAATGGCTTGGATGAAATTTTTAAGAATATTTCATAATCAGATTTTAGAATCTTGGGTAGATGAGGATGTAATGTAATAGCTGCAAAAAGAAGAACAATAATCTAATCCCTCTCAGTTAGATTCTTAAGGAAATAGGCCCCAAAAGAGTGTTTCTCCATCTGTGGAAAGAAATGTTGAGACTGAGGCATCTCTGCAAATAGAACCATAAAGATCTCACAACGGACTGTCTCTACAATTTTATGTAGACCATGTGCAAACAAAAGATTAACTTCCAAGCACTTGCCTCCAACATTGATGCCACCTCTAAGATGCTGCCCATTCTGTTACAAACCACACTTGTTCATCATATCTTGGTGTCACTGAGAGTCCCAACTCCAAAGAAATACCCACGAAGAATTCCATATGGAAGACATATTTTAGACATATAATTTCAATGCGAGCTGGCTATTTTTCCATGCTAAAGAAAACATTTAGGTATATTTTCATTGGTGAAACCTTTCTAGACAGAAATGAAGGGGAAAAAAATGAGAAAAACAATGGGAGTGTCATTGGTAGAGTAGCGTTCAAGATTGACTTTTGCTGATCCTGAAGTCATAAATAGTACGACAGGCTGCAGGCAAACAATTAAACTTTCACCTTAGCATGATCTATCAGCACCCCAGGACAAAGCAGCTTTAACAAAAGATCTAAGAATTATTGTTTTCATGCACATAATAATAAAAAACAAAACAAAGATCTACTGCAGGAAGAAGTATTAAGCCATGCACATGCTCCATCAAATGTTACAAAACTAACTTTGACAGAGTTTGCCATCTTACACGTCTCCTCAAAAGAATGGGCAACACTTGCTCAACGTAATATTCAGAATCTGATTTTCTTGGAACACGCATGGTATATGGAGGCTTTTCCATTGATTTCATGACCTTTTCTGGGACTTTCTTGACAACGGAGACATCTTTTGATAGGTAAGAGATGAACCAATGAACATCAAAAATGTCGAAAAAATCACTGCATGTCAAAGAAATAACAGAATGAGAAAAGATAGTAGACTTAAATATACATGATCTAAAAATAATTTTAGGCATTAAATTGTTATCCTCGAAACCTTACAGTTTATGTTTACTACATATTCTAAAATTAATATTAGGCATTAAATTTTTATCCTCGAAACCTTACAGTTTATGTTCTAATGTGTATTCTAAAAATAATATTAGGCATTCAATTGTTATCCTTGAAACCTTACAGTTTATTTTCTACCGTGAATGGACAATTGAACTCTATCTTTAAATTTTTTTTTATTTTTTTTTTAATCTTTCAATGGAGTAATATTTATTGAAGTGTTGTGTTGTTCCTTACATGACAAAGAAGATGTTCCAATTTAATTTGGGTATCTATAACTTTTTCGTTAGGTGGTAAGTATTTGATACACTTAACCTCTCTGTGGGCCAAGTACTAGTGTATTTAGTCAATTGACTTAACTTATATAGAGCACTGCTGGAATGCTCTTTTTAATGTTTGACCTGTTTCTAAAATGCCTTGCACTTATAATCCTCTGGGACTCCTTGCCTCTATTATTGTGTACCGGTTTTTTATTGTCCATTGCAATTTGAACGGCTTGGATCTGATTTTTAGGAGAGAAGACTTTGGACATTTATACTCTTCTACTGACAAAAGAATCCCCACATGGCTCCTAATTTGAGTTAGGAAAGGGAGAAAGAGTGGGTGAATTGAGACCGTGAAGATTAATATAGGATTATTTTTAACGTAGTGCAGCAAAAGCATTTAAAAGTATTTATTTTGGGTATGTAGATTTACTTTGAAACATAGTGAAAGGGAAAGGATGTCATTCAAATTGTAACGGGAGGGAGTAGAAAAAAAATGTTTCCAGCAAATAAAAAAAATAAACTTAGAGAAATGTCAACCAACCTTTCATCCTTCCAGAATGAATGGTGATCCAATTCTGGCACGACTAAAGTAGCATTTAGTATCCTAGCAACAACTACAGCATCAGTTATCTGAAGAATCGTAAACAAATTATAAATTTTAGATCCTTCATAGAGTGATTTCAAAAAGAAAATGGAGAAAATTCTAACATGCACATATATTCAACTTTCGAGGCTTATAAAGTATATACAGAGAAGAGAGCAAGTAAACACTTACTCCAGTTCTTTGTTGATTGAGTCCTCCACTGGTTGCAATAAGTAAGTAGCCATTTGACAATCGCTCACGGACAGCAGCTATAGATTATAGTTAGCAGTGTTAGAGGTGATTTTTTAGTACTTGCAAATTAGAAGAGTAATTTAGGGGTGTCAATGGAGCATAGCCAAGGTTTAGGCTCTCAAGCTTGATCAGTGCATCTCACAAGCTGTGTATGTCTAAATCTTGGTTTGTTTATCTTTCAAGTTGATTTTGAACAAGCTTTTTTATTAGGCCTAATCTGAACAAAGCATGTATACATAGATAAAGAACAGAGTATTTAAATGCTATTTTCTTTATCGAGTTGGACTCAACCCAACGTCCATTTCTTGACTGGATTAAGACTGCATTCAAGCTCGGCTCATCTTATCTTAGGAGCCAGAGATTCAAACAAGACATGCCAATACAAGCTCGAGCAACTTCTACATTCCTCAAGTAAACAATGTAAATAATTAGTTCTTAACAGTATTTGTGAAGAAGCAACTCAATAAATCTGCAGAAAACAATGAGTTCCATTTAGACATGACTAGGGACAAATCTTCAGATGCAATAAAGAGTTTTGTCCAGCCACGAAGGTGTTACCACCATTAACCATGACAAACCAGAGAGTATGTCTAGATAGGTGTATGTCTATATATGTGACTTTGTATATAAGAGTTCAAAAATAATAAGATTGTTACTAATGACTATCTTAGCACTACATATTCACTAAATATATCTCCTCCGATATGGAAGAGAAATAAGTTGAAATAACGGCTCACAACAGAATACAACATATTGATGCAAAGCTGTAATAAGTCAATTTCTTTTCCACGTGGAGATATAAACAAGCCCCAGCAATATTTCCACAAAAGCAAAATTAGAGATAATAGTTATTACTACAGCTTTCATGTCTCCAGAACATCATCTTAAGCAAATCCAGTGCACCTCATCTTTTGATATAGAAAAACTGAACCAATATAATAATTCTATAACCATAAATCAACTACCATTACTGATATTGCAATATTATCCAAGCATTCTAGTTTCAGGTTTTAAATAGCAACTTTGATAACATTAGATGAAAAATGGAGAACAATGCCGCATTGGCTTTATCTTCTGTCCCCTATCTTGAAAAGGGTAATTGAAACAGATGAACAAACTTACGTGCAAAATGAGGACCTCTCTCACTGCAACCATAATAAAAGTTTGAAAACTTTGATTGCCATACATCAATTGGTGCACGGCTACCCCTACCCTACAATAAGGAAAAGATCAAGAGTTACATGGTTTTGACTTTTAACATGATAAATTGAAATAACTGAATTTTCAATGTCACACGTATTACAAACAGTGAGAGCAAGATATGCAAATAGATGATATCCAACTGTGTCTCCAGTCCTCCAAAATGCAGTTAGCCAGCTGACAAATACTATTTCTCAAATGGAATGAGGAATTAATCTGTGATTCTCTTACAGAAAATAGTAATGCAAACAAAGAGCTTGATGGATGCATCGGAGCATCATCATGAAGGAAATGTTTATTTACTACCAACAATCAACCTTCAACGCCATGGAATAACGAGTAAAACCAACTATAATACAGAAACGATATCGATAAAAATACTCTAGTTCTACCTTTGGAAAACTTTCAGGAGCTAACTCGTAGTACTTCAATTATGAAAAAATTCCTGTTCAAATCAAATGTCCTACTGCCATTTCTAGACCTCCCAAACAAATGGACATTTCCCCATACAACAGATAGAGAGAACAAGCGAGATGAATAGAAAGATACGCTTCACCACCCTGATATTTCTTACTCTAATTAGCATTTGCATGAACTCCGCGTACAACCTTCTAGCCTAGCAGTCTCCTATTTTCCCTCTTCTTTCGAGGTTCCATTATGCGACATGCATGTCCGTTGTCAATTTGGTATCAGAGCTTGATGTTTTCTTTTGACCGCAGAACTTTCAAAGCTCTAATTGGTGTCATATTCAAGAATTTATGGCAGCAATCAATCGGGAAGAAACAAAAACAACAATAAGCACTAAGCCACCACCAGAAGTAGAAGTTGAAGTTTGCATAACTGATAACAACAGAGAGTCGCCAACAGAAAATTGAATTCAGTTCGGGTTCTATAGAAACTGCTGAAAAAACCTTTCTTCAGTAGACAAAACAAGAAAAGATAAAGAGTAAAAAAATAATCCCAAAAAATGGAATTTCAGAATTCAGATCACAACAACTCGATATAGCAAAAAAAATAAAAAAAAAATAAAAAAAAAGATACAGCAAAACGTTGCATAATCTTCCTACATATTTACTTTAATAAAAATTATAATTCCCAGTTCCAACAAAAATTGATGAAATCGAGACACACAAAGACAAGCAAACAATCAGTCTTGGAGTGAGAGAGAATACATATAATACCAGTTTATAGTACCAAGTACGCTTGACAAGGCGCTGAGAGTACCACTCGAGATCAGACGCCACGTGTCCCGTGAACAGAGAAATCAATCCAACGGCGAAAAGCATCAGTCCGCACACCACCGTCCACGGCACCGCCACCGTCGGCCGCCATTTCCAGCCCAGAAAACAATTATAAAAATGCAGCTTCTGTGACTGCTGCTTTGCCTTCTGCTGCTGGGGTATTGAAAAGTCCAGACTGTTCAACACAAGTCCCCCACTATACCTCCATGCCTTGCTAGCCACTCCCATTTCTGTTGCACCCTTTTCTCATAGTGCATTTATGTATCTTAAAATTGATTCCAGGCCAGTATAACTATAAATTAAAAGTAAATGAGGGCTTTTTTATGAAAAAATATGAGGGTTTCTTTGTTGTTGCTTTTACTGTGTGAGTAAAAAAGAGTGATGTGACTGAGTGCGTCGTGAAGGGAAAGGGAAAGGGAAAGGGAATGTTAAGAAACTAACTGATGGACTAATGAGGGAAATCTGAAGGTCTTTGTTCAAAATTCGAATTAGAGAGCTGTTGCGAAGTGCAGCGATAGAGTATAAGGACATGCTAAGGAGTTTTGGAATATTGGTTAAGAACTTTTTAAAGTATCAATTTTGAGTATAAGCGGTTCGATTTTAACTGATTTTAGTCACAGTTTTTCGTGTTTGGAAATTTATTATGCGCCGATTCTAAAAATTCTTTAAATTATAATTAAATTTTATAATTATAAGTTAGTTTTGTACTTTTAAATAATTTTTATGCATAAGTATGTTTTACTTATAAGTAACTTTTTATATTGTATAAGTGAATTTTTGTCTTATTAATAATATT
This sequence comes from Fraxinus anomala, assembly GCA_903798345.1. Classification (NCBI taxonomy): domain Eukaryota; kingdom Viridiplantae; phylum Streptophyta; class Magnoliopsida; order Lamiales; family Oleaceae; genus Fraxinus; species Fraxinus anomala. The sequence goes on along the minus strand of CAIGRN010200119.1, from coordinate 324 downwards.
TTTATTTTATAAACAAATTTTTACATGAAAGTGATTTTTATCTTGTAAGTAGTTCTTTACTTCCAAGTAATTTTTAAATTATAAAGTTTCTTTTCTTTTTATGCTTTTAAATAATTTTAGTTAATTTGTTGTTGCCCATGTTGGGAAGAAATTAAAACAAGATTTTTAGCATATTGATAAAAATTGAAGAAATATGTGGTTGAAATTGTGGGTCCTATAAAATATATAGTTAAAATTAGTAATTGACTTTGATTTTGACAAAAATTTAAATTTAAATTTTTATTAAGTAAAGGTTTTATTTATAAGTTAGTTTTGAACAAAATA
>CAIGRN010200105.1:0-12353 GCA_903798345.1 Fraxinus anomala | reverse complement strand
TTTTTCTGGGTCATTTGGTTGAGCAAAATCAACCCTTAAAAAATCTATGTAATTCTTGATGGATTTGTATGACTATTGGTCTATGATAGCCAAGATCCTATAATAATATAATAAACACGAGAAATCCGAACATTGTAATTTGACCGTAACCTCTGTTTTTAACCGATTGAGAAGACTCATTTTTTGACCCACAAGTTTACTACATCTTTTTTTTTTTTTTTTTTTTGTTTATTTTTTTTTTTTTTTTCTTTTTTTTTTTTTAAAAGTTAATTTTCTAGAAATTAATTCAAGATCTTATTTTTAGAAAAATCTATTTTGTTAATATAAAGTTTGACTTTGATCTGTTTTGCTAAGCTTAAAATTTGATCAAAGTTACTTTTTGTATCGAGGCTCGAGTGATTTAGGTTTGCTAAGCTTAAAATTTGGTAAAAGTTACTTTATGTATCGATGCTCGAGTGATTTATCGAAATGACAAACTTGAAACCTAATTTTTCAAGTTTAGTAACTAGACGTTAGTAACGTGTAATTATCAAACATGTTTCGTTCAAAAGGGTTTCTCTTTTACTAGATTTTGGTAAAAAAAGATGGCTTCTTTTTTGCTTTTTTTTTTCCAAAGCCACCCTTGAAAAATAACTTTTAAAGCTCTAAACGTGTTTGGCTAAACTTTCTAGTGCTTGTTTGAATGTATTTAAGGTCTCAAGAATTGTCTATGTCACATAATATGTATTATAATAAATGGATAGTAAATTACGATATTTGATCAACCTTTTTTTAAAAAAAAATATCTGTCAAACAAGCCCTCACTTTATTTTATGTTTAGCCAAGCAATTCAATAAAAACGATTTGATGTGCATAAACTATACTATCAAGGACTTTTAAGTTGGAATAGTCGACAGGATTTTTGTCGAGCAAATTGTTTAGCTAATCAAATGTTCCTATTAAGATCAGTCAAATTATGTAATTGATTGACCAACTAGGTGATCTAGTCATTTTGGTGGTAACTTGACCAGCCGATTGAGTTAAGTGTTAATTATAATTGGTAACTGAACTAGCCCATGTTTGGTGTAAATTAAAATTTATTAAAATTTTAAGTCAAAGTTAACAATTGATTTTAATCACACATTTTATGTGATCCACAATTTTTCAATTACATATTTTTGTCGAATTTCTGCTTGTCACGTGGACAATTCCATGAGATGGACTGAACAGAATCTAACCGAGTATTGATGCATAATGTGAGATTTAATATTCGATGATCAACAAAATGTTTCTTCAAAGTTTAGTTGTAACGTGCATATATCATAATTGGGTGATCATTTATGGTGATGATTAATATAATTTACCCTTGAGGCCTTTGTTTGGACTCCATTTCCCTCTTCTATTTTTAACCATAAATTTTTCAATAAATAATATTATCCGTGAATTCAAAATTTTGCTTTCTATTTTAGCTAAATATTCTTTAAAAATAATAATAATAAAAATAAATCACATTTCAAAGTACATTTTTTTCCAAAAACACTGAACCCAAATATAGGCTGAGTGAGAGGTTAATTAACAAACAAAGGACGGTCATGACATTGTATGGTCTGACCAATTAGAGTGGACTAAACTGACTTCATATACAAGATGTAATATTTGTCTAATAAGTAAATTGTAGATATTTCCTCTTAACAGCATTAATTGAAACTCGATGTTTAGCATCTCACAAGGATTTTCAAAATCAAAATTTGCACAGCATTTAATTGTCAAAACAACATTTATAGTCAAATAGGTTTGAGAATATTAACATGGAGAGAACTCAATCGTTTTTACAGAAAACTCGTCAATGAAAAAACTATATATCGAAACTTCACACACTTAAATAGTAAAATTTCAACATCTATGACTTTGGTAGATGCAACTTTTAGCCATTGAAATTTAGTCAAATTCCAAAATGACAGTGATTTAGGCCAAATCTCCACTCGACTAGGCAAAGATAAAACCAAATTAAAAGGAAACCTAAACAAAGCCGAACCAACCGTAAATCGCAAAAGTAAAGGACTGTCGCTAATGCCCCAATCCACTGCTCATGACAACATCTTTTTATGTGTCCTCTTTTCATTGGCTATTGTCAACGCATGTTTAGTAAATAATTATAATCAACTTAAATTATAAATAAATATAAATGAGTTGAAGATAAGTAAACTTATAAGTTCCACGAATTAAGTTAATAAAGATAAATTTGACCAAAAGTAATTAAAAAAACCTACCAAACACACAGTGCATTTATTCATTGGCACATTAGTTTTCATTTAAATGTGATCCACTGTCACCTAAATGGTGAGACTGGTTGCTTATTACAATTAATACAGGAGCATCACACATCAAAGTTTACACCCTCTTTCCTTCTCAACGAAGAAGAAAAACTTCATCCCATTGATAAAAGAGTATAAAAACCCTTTCAGTTTCTTTTCATAAGAGATACAGCTCTGGAATTTAGCTTTCGTTGCATTCTTGCATGCATGCACGTGTGTGTGAATATATTTGTTAAAGAACAGCTGCTGTAACTGTAAGTTATTTTCTGGAATTAAAAGCCATTTTTGAGGATAAGGTCTTTTTTTAAATCTTAATTCAAGTATTTTTTGAAGTGATCAATCGGTGGAAACCAATGCATTTTGCTCTTTTTTGTTTTTTCAACTAGTTTTTCGTTGTGTGATTTTAGGAGGGAAAAAAGTAGAATTTTTTTTGAGTTTTTGTGGATATCCTTGATTAATAATTTTTTAAAAGAAGTAACTACATTTTTATGGGTTTTGAATCTATTTTATAAAATTGAGCGTTGTTGTTATTATTACAAGAACTAACTGATTGAAGGCTTTGCAGTTTCGAGGATATAATTCAACAAGTATTTGTAAACATGAGTTGCACTGCTGAGAACATAGACAAGGAGGAGGAGAAATACGAGAAGCTCACTGTTAATCGTATGCCGATATCAGTTGAAGGAAGGTCGTTGGAAAACGGATTCATCAGAGCCTCAGTCGAACGGGATTCACCACAGAATGGATTGATCATGGCCTCCCCAAAATTATGCATTGATGAGAGTGTGCTCGTTGACCCAAAATTGCTCTTTATTGGGTCAAAAATTGTTGAGGGATCTCATGCTACAGTTTATGAAGGAAGGTGTGTGTAATCTATGTTCTTTATGCACAATCTTGTGATAAAGTTTCTTAGCTTAGAGTTTATTAAATAACGTAATAATGGAAATCTTGAATTCTGCGTTTAAAATAACGAGGTATAATAATGAAATTCTAGAACTTTGCATTAAAAATGACAAGGTTTTCGTTATTCTACACTTGATGTATGATGACGAGGGGTATGATTGCGACAATGAAGTGTAGTTGTACTTACATTTAACCCTTACAATTTTTCCCTATCTCCGGATGGGGAAAGTTTAGTTTATTATTTCTTTTTTGTACCTTCAGCTGGAGGTCAGGCTGAGGTCCTTCTCAGTTTGTACTTCGTTTTATCTCTATTATAAATAAAATGTGCCACATAACCAAAAAAAATGACGAGGTTGTAATTTGTTGATACTGCATTTGTTTCTGGTTCCTAACTTATTTCCACAAGGTTGCTACAAACAATTTGATGCTAACAATAGTGTGGTAAATCGTGTAAAGACAGTAAATTTTGCACTAATATTTTAGTTAGTGTTATAAAAAAAATACTAAAATAGGATAATTTTATTAGTTCTGTTACTAGACTGATGTTATAAATCACTATTAAACATAGTAGAAGTTTTTTTAGGTTTTATGATTGAAGGTGAAAGGCTNTTATAAAAAAAATACTAAAATAGGATAATGTTATTAGTTCTGTTACTAGACTGATGTTATAAATCACTATTAAACATAGTAGAAGTTTTTTTAGGTTTTATGATTGAAGGTGAAAGGCTTTTTGTTATTGTTCTCCGGTTTAATTTTAAAAAAAAAACAAAAAAAAAACCTTAATCGTTTTATTTCACTGTAATTATAAGAAGATATAATTCAATTGCCTATCAAATTAGAGTTATGCTACGGGTACATAAAGGTGCACTCCAATAGGGGGGCGCCATTTGTGCATTATGTGAATGGTTATGTTACGAGTTATGTACTCGTAGCGTACTTCATCAAATTATCCCAGCGCATGTCTTCTTCCCTGTGTCTTTTGCTCTTTCCTGTTGTTTGATAAGGAAATCTCGGTTCTATTTATTTAGATATTGACCCAATCTTTTTGTAGGTTTGGTGTTCATATTGTTGCCATCAAAGTTTTCAATTTTGACGAGGAGTCAGAAGAGAAAGCATTGCTTGAAAGCCTTTTTGTCAGGGAAGTGACAATGATGTCTAGAGTAAAGCATGAGAATGTAGTGGAGGTCAGAGATATCATGATGTTATTTATCTTGTGGAAATGAGTATTTGAGCTTCATGCTGATAACTGCTTTTTTATTTTTGTTAACTTTTTGTTGGTTTTTAGCTAACATGATGAACTGCTTTCTCTATGTGTGACTTTCTATCTTATTTCACTAATCATTATCCAAATATTTCCGTTGCAGTTTATTGGAGCTTGTAAGGATCCTCTAATGGTGATAGTCACAGATTTTTTACCAAGAATGACACTTCGGAAGTATTTACTCAACAAGCGTCCTGAAAAGTTAGACCTGCACGTTGCATTAAGTTTTGCTCTTGACATTGCTCGTGCCATGGACTATCTGCACGCGAATGGGATTATACACACAGATTTAAAACCAGGTATTGTTTGGCATGCTGAGCTTTATAAGGAAGTGTTTTTGTATTACTAGACTGTGTTGTGCATATGCCATGATTGAGATTTCTATGCATTTTAACATGCTTGATTTTTTTCTTTTAACTAAATATTGCATGAAAAAAATTTATGGCACAGACAATTTGTTGCTGGCAGCCGATGAGAAGTCTGTAAAGCTTGCAGATTTTGGTCGAGCAAGAGAAGAATCTTTCGTTGAGATTGAGACTGCAGAAACTGGGACATACCGTTGGATGGCTCCAGAGGTCTTAATAGTTTCTTTTTTTGATCTGTCACACACTGCTATTTTTCAGTGAGGATTCCATGAAATTAATAACTTATTGATTTTCCTTTCTTTTCTGAACTTTTGAGTTCCTTTCGGGTATACGTATAATTTTTGTGGTTATGTTTATATGCATCTTAATGTCATTGGAATTTAAGCTATTTGTAGAGCACAAACACAGTACTCTATTGTATCTTCCCATGTACTGAAAACAAACGCTGTTATTATTATAATCAGGTTTCGCCAGTAGTTTATTTATAGTTTCACAGGCTTGTTATGTGGTTTAACCAACAATTGGAATTGAACTTTGCAGTTGTATAATACTGTTACGCTTCGTCAAGGGGAGAAGCAGAGTTATAATAACAAAGTTGACGTTTACAGTTTTGGTATGGTCCTATGGGGATTGCTGACTAATCGCATGCCATTCGAGGGGATGTCAAATTTGCAGGCTGCTTATGCTGTTGCTTTCAAGGTACAGAAAACATCAATTACCCATCCTTCTCTTTTTCCTTCTTGGTAAATATTTTATTCTGAAGAATTTTTGTCTTGTTTTCTGCATGGCATGCTATGACAAGTTCGACTTGTATATTGCAAGCTGATGGCAAAATTTCGAAATTGATAATTTATCCTTGCTGTGACAAATGCCCATATTCTTATGTATGCTCAGATGCTGTGTTGTCCTAACCTGGTCTAATCCACGTCTCTGCATTTTTCTTGAATCCTAAATTACATTTGCCAGAGACCCCACATTGAATCCACCCTAACTGAATAATTGGGAACAAGATTCATCTCTCTCTCTCAGTTGTGGCAATTAAAGGTCACTACAGGAAACTACTCCTATTAAGCTTTTAAGCATTAATACCATGTTAGGTATATAGTATTAAACAGGAATATAAAGTACGCTGGACAATATTTTAGCTTCTTTCACTCTTTAATACCGTCCATTCTATACAATATTCCTTACCAAATAAGTCATTATGGCTTTGATTTGCTAAATAAACCAGAGGGGAATGGCTCTGATATTTTGTCTTTCTGTCATATATTAATAAGGCAATATATTATTTTCCGAAAAGCTTGAGATTGTAAAATCATGAGCTTTTCTTGATTATTGTGATGTGAGGTAGCTAATTAAACCATCTTGAATCTGGTCTCAGATTTCTAATATGCTGTCCAAGTATAAGAAATCATAACTAACTTGAATATTCAAGAGATTGTTTAGTTGTGGGTATCATTTAACTTTGTAGCAATGTACTTCATAGATATGTTCACTGGTAGGCAGAATATAGGTTGTATTTGTTGTTGCGTTTGTATGATATGGACCTTAGTCCATATTATTTCACTTCGACTTTTCAAATAATATATTTTCAATATGAAAATTTCAGTAATGTTGACCTTTTCGTTTTGGAATTTCCTTGTGGTTCTGAGGTTCAGTCATTTTACCCTGTCGCCAAAGGTCTGATCCTTCCTGTTGTATTGAGAAATACATAACAAGCTCGATGCACCAGTAGTTCTTTGGTTTTGGGGTACAAAACAATCCGTTGTATTGTTCCTACTTAACGATGCTGTAACGTTTATCATCTGGTGTTTTATCTTGTGGGGTATGCGAGTGTGTTTATCACGTGGTGAAAAATATGGCATGTTTAGCTAAAATTTTGTCCGTTTTAGTGTCTAATACCGTAAGAAACAAGCAATTTATGTTGACATTTGGAAGTGTAACTTGATTTCTAACAATAACATTCATTTAATGCAGCAAAAAAGGCCAAGTCTTCCAGATGACATTTCACCAGATCTCGCATTCATTATACAGTCATGTTGGGCGGAGGATCCTATTATGCGACCCAGCTTCAGCCTGATTATTCAGATGCTCAATGCCTTTCTTTCACCACCACCAGCTCCATCCTTGCCGGAACCTAACTCCTACAAGGCACCAGCGACAAGCACCGTTACAATTACTAAATATTCTGCTACAGCAAGAGGGAAATTTGCTTTCCTTCGCCAACTTTTTGCTGCAAACAAAGCTAGAAGCTCGCGGTTGAGTTGTTTTTTCAAGAATGAGTAAGCCTTAGGATTTCGACAACTGATAGACCCTTGCTAAGGGTGCATTTTAATAGCAGATCGAAAGAGACTTATTGAAGCATCCAAATGAAATTTTAAAAGTATATGGGAAACTCAAGGCAAAGAAAAGTTTAAACTTATGGCTTTTGAAATTGGTATTTCGGGTTTATATGGAAACACATTTTACAACAATCATGATCATTTTCTTGTGAAGAATGTTGTTTTTGAACTTATTATTTTGTAATTCGAACAAATTTTCCATGGAGTGTTGCGTACGTGAAGTGTAAAAGTGGGTTCATTTGAGCAGTGCAAGGGCAGTAGCCTTTACAGAATCTCTTCGCGACTCAGGCTACCATTGCATCAAACCAAGTGGGCGGTGAGGAAAATGTAAGTGTTATATTCTAGATCCAATCGATTTTGAACATAAACACTTTTAATATATAATTGATACATTTTATTTATGATGGATCTATTATTTAATTCAATTAATATGCTAATAAATTAAATAATAGAATTCATGAATTCAACTCTTAATAATTTGTTAATCACAAATAATTGTGATTGTGAGATATAAATTACATATGATTGAATTTTAAATCATTCGTGATCGTAAGTAATAACGAGATTATCGTTATTATGGATAGAACATCACATGTTGCATTGCTTACTTGTAAAGTAACTAGCTGATCTCACAAGTTAAAGTGTAGTGACACTTAAATAAACATGTGAATGCTTTGTTATAAAACAAAACATTGATGACCCATAGGGAAATTTGCATGAATAACTATTTGAGTGTCAGTGGTTCGTGTCCAACGTTCAATAGTGGAATTGATTATTTGACTTCAGGTCACTATAATATCTTATATGAGAAAAGTCATACTTTGGTGATGTTGGATATTGCTTTGTCAAGAGCCGCTAATACAACATCGTTCGGGTATGTCAAGGATCATATGAAAGTTGTGAATGATCAATAAATGATTCATCACTCTTAAATATTAAGAAATTATGATTTATATTTCATTCAATTAAATTGATAATGAAATCCTTAATCAAAGTATGCTCATAAGTTGAAAATATTTTTCGACTTATATTAACTTAAGAGTGAGATGAAAGATATGATTGATAATTGAGATTGATACGCTTTAATATTTCGTAATTGATCAAATCTATTGACGAATGGATTATAGTTTTAAGGTAAACGAACAAGTTTGATTTTGTCATATCCGTGACATTTTCTATCACATATATTGCCATGATACATTGTTAGCTGTCAATTTGAGACGACGTATATGAATTGATGTGAAATTAAAAAAGGGTTAATTTATCAATTTTGATTAAGCATTTGTTTGACATCCATTTTTTTTTCATTCTCATTCTCATTTTTTTCTCTTTCTTCATTTCAATAACACATTCTATCAATAAAATAATATTACACATAAACTCAAAAATTCTCCTTACTTTTTAACCACACATTCTTCCATCAATCATTATTCTAAATCAAATTCTTCTAAAAAAATGGGTGTCAAACATTGGCTAAATCAAATAATAATTCATATCATATCATTAGGTATTGTGATCGGGAACCTAATGAGCCATACACAAAAGGAGAACTAGAAAAATGATATTATTAATTAATTGAAAAATGTTGGACATTTATACAATTAATTAATTTAGTTGCTTGTTAATATGACCTAATTAATTAATCAATTTTTCTATGGGTACATAGGGGGTGCCATAAGGGTTGACACACTGTCAACCCTTATGGCACCCCCTATGTACCTCTACCATTTTCCTTAATTAATTTATGGACAAAATTTAATTAATTATATTAATTAAATATTTGATTGTATTAAGTTTAAAAGACGGGATAAACCCACTTGGACTTTCATTAATAGGATGCTAGGATTTGAAAAATAAGAATATAATTCATTATCTTCCTAACACAACAAAAAAAAAAAACAAAGAGAAACATTAATTCTCTTATTCTTGCTCCCTGCTTGAATTTACATTGGAGGCTGAACAATTAAACAGTTGTAAATTGTAAATCGTGATTGTTCGTATTCAAGATAAGCAAATGAGTTTGTAGAATTCAACAAATGTATAATTTGTATTATAGTTTCTATCTAAACATAAAACAATTTTTTGTGGGAATTGAAATTATTTTTATTTTTCGCTATTACATAGATTAAGTAAATTTCCAACTGAAAAGAGGATAGTTGACTGGCTGTCGAAATGTTTTTAGCAAAATATTAATGAAAAAATATTTTTTAAATGTAAATCTGTATTGTCTCGATACAAGTATGAATCATTCAAATATCAAGAACAAAGTATTCGATTTGTACATTGTTTGATTGTGCCCCCAACTCAAATTGTTTGCATCCCCCCCTAACACATGCTCCTCCTGCACAAGCAATTAACAGTGTTAAGTTTACAAGCATTAACGCATTTGCAAAGTGTAGTTAAAAGTGAAGAGCAATGCTTCAAAACTTGATCGGAAAAGATAAAAGTGTCAACTATCAAAAGGTTCGCTAGTATTAGTGTAGGGATGTTGTACATACCCATTGTGCCAGACGCGTCACTGCCACTGTAAATCACTGCCACTGTAAAATGTTGCATGAGCGCTTCGCTTCCACCATGGGAGTTATGAAAACATAAAACGAAAACAAAGAGAAATAGGGTATTTTGCTTTACGGTGGTCATCTTTATCTGTTCACACCCTAGGGTTAGTGTTGGATGTGTTTGTGTGAGAGAAATTGAAAAAAAATTAATTAATTAATTAAAGGCAAAATGCATGCCACCTCAACATTTATCAAACAATCTGTAAAGAAAATTGTACAAGTAGTATGATACAAAAAAAAACAAAGGCTGATAAAATTTAATTCTATGAAACTCTTTTCTCTTTTAATTAATATGGACCACCGCTCTATGAATTATTAAGTCTTTCTTTGGCAAATTAGTAAAATTAATTCATAAAGATGAATAGTAGTGAGTAATAATGCATAGTAGTTATGAATGTATTGTTGAAATTAATATTTGACTTTGACTGAATTTCTTTATTATTATTATGCCTTTCTTCTGCAAACTATTGGCTTTTGACTTTAACGAATTTATTTAGCAAGTGCATTATATAATTTTGTATTTTCACTTAATTTTGACTTTTGGCTAATTAATAATTATATGGAATGCACAGGAGTTCTTTTTATTATGTGACATCTTGAAGACAAATTTAAATTTAATAATAAGATAACAAACTTGATCGGAAAAGATAAAGTGTCGACTGTCAAAAGGTTCACTAGTATTAGTGTAGGGACGTTGTACATACCCATTGTGCCAGACGCATCACTACCACTGTAAAATGTTGCATGAGCGCTTTGCCAATTATCATAGCTTCCACCATGGGAGTTATGAAAACATAAAACGAAAACAAAGAGAAATAGGGTATATTGTGTTATGGTGGTCATCTTTATCTGTTCACGCCCTAGGGTTAGTGTTTGTGTGAGAGAAATTGAAAAAAAAAATTAATTAAGGGGCAAAATGCATGCCATCTCAACATTTATCAAACAATCTGTAAAGAAAATTACACAAGTAGCATGATTCTAAAAAAAAAGGCTGATAAAATTCAATTCTATGAAACTCTTTTCTCTTTTAATTAATATGGACCACCACACTATGAATTATTAAGACTTTCTTTGGCAAATTAGTAAAATTAATTCATAAAGATGAATAGTAGTGAATAATAATTATTAGTAGTTATGAATGTATTGTTGAAATTAATATTTGACTTTTATTGAATTTCTTTATGATTAATAAGCCTTTCTTCAGCAAACTATTGGCTTTTGACTTTAATGGATTATTTAACACGTGCATTTTATAATTTTGTACTTTCACTTAATTTTGACTTGGATTATTTTAGTATTGGCGAATTAATAATCATATAGAATGCACAGGACTTCTTTTTATTATGTAACATCTTGAAGTTAAATTTAAATTTATTAATAATATAACAAACTTAAGTCTTGTATTTAAAAATTTAAATGAGTCGGTTGAGTTTATTATTACATTTACGACAAAGCACACCATAACTTTGCCACCACAAAACATCTGTCTTTCAACATAAATGTAGCATTCCAACTGTCACGGGGATTCAAACATCCAATACTCCTAGAGAACCTTCATATTTTACTACTGTGCCATGCTCGTGAGGGCAGGAGTTAGCTATTTCTTGGGCGGTCGATTGGTCACACATGTTTAAGATAACATATATATTTGGGGCCGGACCATAAGCCTGCCATATATAATCGAAAAAAGGTATGACCTTTAAATTCGGGGTCAAATTTAAGTAGTATTAAGAGATTAGCAAAAAGTATTTCTTAATTAAAATTATAAAGGGAGTCAAACAACAATAGTTAATCATAATGAATTAACAAAAAAATATGCGAGAACACTGTATAGGTGCAAAAAGAATCTATCTTCTGTTAATTTGAAATGTTTGGTTTAGTTTACCATACAATGAATTCTACTAATAGAAGTATCAATTTGAAAAACAAAAGACTTGGAGTTCGTGAACTATTCTACTTCCATTTCCAGGAACAAAGCAACGTGAGCAACAATTCATATCACCAAGAAAAGCATTACATCGTCAATAGGTGCAAAATCATGCATGGTGCAATCTCTAGACCACACGAAGCGAGTCACATTTAACCAGAATATTCCAGAGTGATGATCGACTTCAATTAAGAGCACTTCTCCTACCATTTGCTTGCAGTGCGTCTAAGGCATGGAAATTGTTTCATTTGCACAGAACGGGAAAGCTTGAAGATAGAAAAAGCACTTTGATCTTCTATTTCGAAAAAATAAGTGGCTAACGAGGAATAGAAGGTTGACTGTCGTTTTGAGTAGGTTTTTAGCCTAATTGAATCAATGGTTAAGATAACCACGAGCAAAGTATAAGTTGCATGTAAGGAAGGGAGGGCTAGATTCCAAAGATATATTTGACGTTTGCATATTAGTTTTATTAGGAAGCATTACAAGAAAGCTAGCGATGCAACTACCTAGGCCCTTAAGCTTATTTAAATAAATATTCCCAACTGAGCTTCCTTTAATTTCTGCAAGTAGGAGGGATCCAGAGCAAATCCCCTCCCGTTCGACACCATTAGGCCTCACACCAATTCTTGTGCTAAGTTTTAAACTTTTACAAGATCTCTATGTTGGAAATTGGTTTAGAAGATTGGAAAATTTGGTTAAGTGT
>CAIGRN010200092.1:0-16235 GCA_903798345.1 Fraxinus anomala | reverse complement strand
CCTATAAGGCTATCATTTTACTTAATTCTATGCGTGATTCATATAAAGAGGTTAAGAATGCGATGAAGTATGGTATGGACACCTAAACCCCCGAGATTGTCATAGATTTCCTTAGGAGTAAGGAGATAGAGATTAAAACTGAAAAGAGAATAAGAGAAGTAATGAGTTACATATGTTGAAGAGTAAAATGAGTTTAATCAGATGAATTTGGGTAGAGCTCAAGACAATGGTGATTCGAGTACCGACTCGAGCGATGAGGGTGGTAAAAAAAAGGGCAAGAGAAGGGACAAGCCTAATGGTAGACGGTATTACAGTTGTGGTAAGGCTGGACACTTTATTAGGGATTGTCCCAAGAAAAATGATAAGTAGAATGGTAAGATGAGAGATGAGGTGAATGTGGTTATAGGGTCGAGTGATGATCCTAGTGAGATTTATTAAGAGTAAACCTAGTTATTGCATGTGCATCCGTGTGTAATCATTTCTGCATGTGTGTGATTGCTTAATTCTGTTGCATGGTTATATGTGCATTTCAATGTGTTTCATATGTATATTTGCATGAATTTAAGAGCAATTTGATTACTTTGTGTAATTGTTTGCATGCATAGTGGGTTAAGATACATTAGCAGTGTGTTGTATATCTTTTGGTAAGATGGAGTATAAATGCTCAGGGATACATTGGTGGTTTGTACCGGGGATGTGAGTGTGAAATTTGGATCACGAGTGGAGATGTAATAAAATGTTGGAATCCTTATCAGATAAGAGACCCTGATCAGGTAGGTGGAGTGTGAGATAGAGGCACTTCTATCACTTCTGTTAGGTAAAAACCCATTATCTACTTAGGTTGGGAGAAGTGATGTAGTGATAGAAGATTATCCCAATGACTTAGGATCTATAAAGATCTACCAGTTAGACATATGTTGAGTGATTAGTCTAGTGAGCATGGTGGCCAATGAGGTGAGATATGTGCTCTCTAGGTGTGAGCGATGGAATGGGGTATGATAAGTGTAGTGAGATCTTTTCGAGAGGTCATTTATGCATTTTTTTTGCATATGTGTTGACCGTGTACTTGATTAATTTGGTATTTCTCTATTGTTTTGTGTGAATGTCTTTTTTTTTTTTTTTTTTTTAAAGATATGTGTTATCTTATATGATATCTCCATCGCATGTTTATTTGTTCTTGATTGATTACTGTAATTATCTGCTTCTACTTGGGTGTTCTTGATCTTAGCCCTGGTGAGTATATGGAGCAGGTATGGTATGTGTTTCAAGTTGGAAACACGAGGTAAGGTCTGCGATACCAATTTTATTTAGCATGTATGTTATGTGTTTCGGGTCCAAAACACGAGATAAGGTCTGTCATACCAATTTTATTGGTTACCTTGATTATGCAAGTATAAACTGTGTTTTGGATACTTGCAGGTTGATTGGGTATCAAGGTGGAGATTTGTTGAATTTTTTGATACCCAATAAATCTCGGGAGATGATGTAAAGTTGTTGTTTATTCAGTCGGCGTCGACCAGATGACTGAAATAAATTATTGACACCAAAATTGTTCAAACCAATTTTACAACCTATTTGAACAATTTGAAGTAAACTCAATTTAATTAGTGTTACTCATGGCCCAATCTATAAATCTTGGATGGCTTTTTAGATTGATAGTCCATTAACCCACTACCTATTAGCTCTTGGGCCTAACTATTGTCTAACCTAAAAGCCCATTCTATCCTATATATGTTTGACTCCTGTTTGTTGGCTTAAGAAAAAAGAGTGAAAACATATTTGCAACCTACCCGTAAGGGAGAAAATTGGCAGCTACAGTTCTTCTGATTCGTGCTTCCTCTGTAGTTTTTTCTTCCCTTTTCTTTCCATCCTTTGTGGCTAGTTTTTGTTCATACCGTGTCCTTTGTGGGCAAGCCAAGAAAGCAACCGATTTTGGGAGTATTTATGAGTTTTGGGTTTGTTTGATTGTGGTTTTTGATTCAGTATATTGGTGATATACGAAGCATGGAATCTTTGGTAATCTATTTTACATTCAACATCCACTTTATATTTTCTGGCAAAACTTAAAAAATATGAAATACAGTAGTATATTGATTTCCTATTATATTATTGGTTACCTTGATTATGTAAGTATAAACTGTGTTTTGGATACTTGCAGGTTGATTGGGTATCAAGGTGGAGATTTGTTGGATTTTTTGATACTCAATAAATCTCGGGAGATGATGTAAAGTCATTGTTTATTCAGTCGGTGTCAACCAGATGACTGAAGTAAAATATTGACATCAAAATTGTTCAAACCAATCTTACAACCTATTTGAACCATTTGAAGTAACTCAATTTAATTAGTGTTATTCATGGTCCAATCCATAAATCTTGGATGACTTCTTAGATTGATAGTCCATTTACCCACTACCTATTAGCTCTTGGGCCTAACTATTGTCTAACCTAAAAGCCCATTCTATCCTATATATGACTGACTCCCGTTTGTTGGCTTAAGAAAAAAGAGTGAAAGCATATTTGCAACCTACCCGTGAGGGAGAAAATTGGCAGCTACAGTTCTTCTGATTCGTGCTTCCTCTGTAGTTTTTTCTACCCTTTTCTTTCCATCCTTTGTGGCTAGTTTTTGTTCATACCGTGTCCTTTGTGGGCAAGCCAAGAAAGCAACCGATTTTGGGAGTGTTTATGAGTTTTGGGTTTGTTTGATTGTGGTTTTTGATTTAGTATATTGGTGATGTACGAAGCATGGAATCTTTGGTAATCTATTTTACATTCAACATCCACTTTATATTTTCTGGCAAAACTTAAAAAGTATGAAATAAAGTAGTATATTGATTTCCTATTATATTTTGTCTTAAAAGATGTCAATTAACCATTAAAATTATATGTAACCTTTTTTTAAATATATATTCAGATGGCACGGTTAAGCTGGACGTCCAATTGATCAAAATTTCATGCTAGTTTTAAGATATTTACTTCTCAAATTTTCTACTCAACAGAGAGTTCATTCAACCACAATTTTTCTATCGATATGCTCACGTCTTCTCCGTTTATAAGCAATGATCGAAGCTCGGTCGATGAAGAATTTGTTTAAATTCTGCTTTGAAATCGGCGAAGACAGTAGAAATAAAAATAGACTCCGGAAACAAACGCGATTTCTTACTTTTTATTTTATTTTTGTATTCTTCGAAACGATGGAGCAGCATGATGGGTCTTACACCTTCCAATGATACGCTTCAAGCGGAATCACTTTCTAGTGGAGGGCATTCATTCTCGAGTGGAAATGTCCCCATTCTTCTAGATATTCTGTGTTGCTACTAGGTTATGAAAAAAAAATCATAGTATATCGAGATATATGTGGATAAAAGCATTTTCATGCTAAGAAAATCTAAAGTTTGAGAACCACGTCCACATCAATCAAAGAAATGGAAGGCCCCTGAGTCTAAGGGTGAGCACAAAGCCGTGCACCTCTCACCAAGAGATAAGATTCAGACATATTCGTCCTTTTGCTCCTCGTGATATGGGATATTAAACTATTAGGGTATGCTTGAATATGACCGTGAAATTTGATTGAAAAGAAATGATGTATTTAATTGATTTAGTTTTCAATCTAGAAAATATTATACTTGTTCATTTTTTATTGACGAGTAAATAAGAGAAAATGAATAGATAAGAAAGAGGAAGAAAGAGTAAATTACCTGAAAAATAAAACACAACCCCCCTAACGAAATTGTTTTCTTGTTTTTGAGGAACATATGGTCAAATGACCAAAAATTAGAAAATATTTTCCATGGAAAAAATGCTCAATCAAACACCCAAAAATAAGAATTTTGGTGAAAAAATGACATTTTTCATGAAAAATAAAGTCAATCAAATACACTCTTAGACATTAGCCGTCATTTTCAATTGTTGTTCCCCTCTTAAGGACGGATTCTTACGCATTATTCCGATTTTGCTAAGTAGAGTAATATGAGGCATGGATTCTGTCCATCCAATTCGGGTTCCAAGCCCACTTGCCAGTGTGACTGGACCCCCATTATTAATTGGGCCATCACCTATTGATGAACCCACATCCTACAAACGAAGACCCACATAGCTTTGGGCCTTAAACAAATATTCCAGCCCAACATGATTCTACTGCGCCATTAGCTTTGCAGAAGTACAATGTAAATAAAAGATGCACATAGAATTCTAATTTGCAGGTCAGCTTAAATCATAATGTAGCAGGCATTATGAAGTACATTTTAAGCATTTGAAGGAATCTATATCATAAATTTTGTGTTAATAACATATCTTTTAGAATTAAATATAAAACTTTAAAACATAAATAGTAAAACACAACCAATTATTCATGGAATAATCAACTGTATACACTACAAAATTATTTAACATTGTAAAAATATTCAGTCATGTACCAGTTCAATTGACTCATCAATCGAGTGACTCGATCAATGATCAAATGACTCGGTATCGTATATTCTAAGAGGAATGTATAAGTACTTCAAAAGGAACAGAAAAGAAACTAGCCTAACATCAGTGTTACCTTTTCATATCATTATCTGATAATATTGTTCTTCTTCTTGCTGCACTTCATATTTACATTCCATGCTTGAGAAGTGGTTGCATCTGGTGAATTTCTGGTAAGATTTGATGTCTTTGTACGTGTCAATCTGCTTCAAAGTAGCCATTGATAAGAATTCAACAAAAATCATGCTTAGAGATGGGACCAATGCAGTTTAATTGGCACTATTAAGTATCAAGGAAAAACCTCAAGGCAGGACATTACCGATGCACACGCTTCTCTAAAAATCTGGCCAAGGTTGCCCTCCGAGCCATGGCCACCGTTGGAGTATAACAATAGCCTAGTTTGTTAAATTGTCAATATGAATGCCCGAGTAATATCATTAATCATGAGTAGCAGTAGTGTAGTAGGAGAAAAAAATACCCCTTATGCTTTGTTCGGCACTAGAAGTGGCCAAGGATGACTTGCCGGCCACACACATAACGTGGTTACCCTAAATCATTTAGAGATAATTAAGATAACAAACACTGAAAAGTGCCAAAGTTGCAACGAGAAAGATGGAGAGAAAGGGAGGGAGGGAATAGAAGACCTTATCTGGTATAATTTCATGGAAAACATGTGCAGCACCAGAATGCATCATGGTCAATATAGAAGGCTGGGCTGTGGGATCAGCAGTGTTCCTACAACAAACACCTAACATCAATCCTTCTCTGTGCTTTGTGTGCCTAAATTATTAAAAATAGCACATCATCTAAAAGTTAATTAGGAGAAATTTATTTATATTCATATTTTCACCATGCTCACATAATTTTTAAACATTTCTTATATGAACAATGATGAGAGTTAAATTCATCATCTTTAATTGTTCTAATACCATAAATCACCGTCTCATCTCATACACATTCAAGTAAAACCTCTCAAAACCAACATAGTTAATCAGGAGGTAGATTCGAACACCTTAAGTCGGCAGGTTTCTCGTTCAGGTCATATAGAAAACCCGTGGTTGATGAGAGTTTATTAAAAGGTGCTGGTACAAATATTAGAGAAGATTTTTCGCCCACGTGAGCATTCTCCAGGCTGCCACTACATGTAGAAATCATCTTATTGATAGGAACTGCCAATGTGTTATTCTGTCACCACAAAGAGGTAGGAAATTGTATAAGATAATGCTTCGACAACATTTAAACTGTAAAATAAGAGATAAAGCCTCGTATATAAGTAATATTTTACCAACGAACATAGATTAAGTTATATCTTACATATCATTGTAGAATGGCAAGAATGATCAAACTGCATCATCTTAAACTTTCTCTTCGCTTTTTTTTAGCAAAGAATATATAAAACGCTTTGTATATCATGTCTCTTTAAATGCTATAATTTAACAAATATTAGTCCTATTGGACGAAAATTGGTGTCAGATGATCTTGTATATAATGTATGATTTGTAATTTTTCAACTATCTTCTTTCAACTTTCTCAGTTTCATGGTATGCTTTGCAGTATACATTACCGAACATAGGTTTTGTTAAGTTTTTGCTTTAGTTTTATAGAAAACAGATAAAACATCTACTTTAAATCTAAAGAATAGGAAAAACAAACCTCCACAAAATTCAGAGGCTCTCCGTCGAAATCCACGGAAGAACTGGTACTAAGGGATAAGGATATATCAGCTCCTCGGATGGCTGCAAAAAGGTAGGATTCCAAACTGTAATCCATTAACTGATTAAAGGATAAATCAACACCGAAATTAGGACTAATTAATCACCCAGTTATTTTCAGTTAATTAATTATATTGAAAATAATAATTAAAAATCAGAAAAAAATTTGCATATAATTTTTAAAAATCAATTAATCACCTTCTTCTTTGGCTTACGAAATTCATAATTTTACAAGTAATGCGATAAATAATTAGTACGATTTTGCCTAACAAACAGTGCTGAAATTTTAAAAGTGATTCAATCAGTAAAGCATGGATTGAAAACATTCAAACACACACACAAAAAAAACCAACAATTTAAGTAAATCTAAAAATTGATACGAGCAGAAAGGGAAGTGAAAACACAGTTTGGTTACCTGAATCTTTGAATGTATTCTTCATACTCCCTTTCTCCAATTTAGGCGACTGTTTGGAATTCAAACCCAAAAAATCTATCTCCATATCAGAGTTCAGACTGAAATATCAAATCAAAGGAAATTAATTCAAAAGTTGATCATAAACAAAATGGGGGAAGAAAAAGATAAAGCTGAGGTTGGAAATGGGTATTCAGAATCACAGGTTGAGAGGCAGTGAACGGTTGCCATTATATGAACGAAGAAACACGTGCGTGCATGAAACAGGCGCCCCCATTTTATGTGGACCACAAATCTGTGGGCGCGTTTGTAACTTTTTCCCATTTATTTTATATTTTAGTATCTTGCTATTTTTAGATAATTCTTAGTATCTATTTATCAAAAAATAAAGTTAGATTTTATATTAAAATATAGACAAGAGTCAAAGAATCATTAGGGTGCATTTGATTGTCAATATTTTTCATGAAAAATATATTTTTTCCACCCAAATTCCTAGCTTTTGATTAATATTTTTTTTCGTGAAAAATACTTTCTTACTTCTGGTCAAGTAATCATATTTTCCTCAAAATTAAAGAAAATATTTTTTTAAGGGGAGTAAGATTTTATTTTTTAAAGAATTCACTCTCTCTTTCTCTCTTTTATCTATCAACTCTCTCATTTACATTTAACAAATAAAAAATTGACAAGTATAATAATTTTTGAGTTGAAAACTAAATCAATCAAATATATTTAATTATTAATTTTCATACAAATAAATTCTAAGCATTTGAATTGCCTAGAATTTATTTTATTTCCATACAAATTCAATACTCGCAATCAAACACGACCTTACTTATGTTAGAAAAGTTAAATGACAATTATGAAAGGGATTTACCTTTTTTATTTTTTTTTTCTCTCTCTTTTTTGCTTTAGACTTTTGCAGCATTCCAATTGTTACAACGTTAATTGCAAAATAAACGTTTAATGTGGATGTCTTTTTCAAAAAAAAATATGTCACGATAAAACTATACTAGGAAGAACTTCGTGAAAAAACTACATTAAAATATTGGTTGTCATGTGTATAATAATATTCGACAAACTAATAGTCTAACTTATACAATAAATATTTAAATCCCAAAAGTACCATTCATCATCATATCATTTTTACTAAAATTATTCAAAAAAGTGCTTGACATTCATCATTTCTATATGGTATACCATAAACGACTTTATGTAATTTATCAAACCCTTTATTTTAACGGACTTTGGTTCAAAAATAATATTTTCATCGTAACGAGTCTTGCAATTCTTACCTCGTAGCTTTGCAAGATGCGAATAAAAAAACCATGTTGATAATGCTTTTTTAACAGTTGAATTATATCAGCTTCATAGTTGAATATTTGATGTCATATTTGGAGGCAAGAAAAATGATTCAATATTAATGGTTTTATGTGTGCACACATTATCTTTTAAGTTTCTATGTACACACATATGTAAACATTAGTTTTGAACATATTCATTATTTTATTTCATTTTTTTAGGCATACACCTATCTTGATTAATAACAAAAATACATGTACAACTAGTAGAAATATAGAACACTTTCAAAATTTAGCATATTATTCGATAAATTAATAATTCATCGAAAATAGTAATTATTTTTAACCCAAAAGTATATTTAATAGAAGTTTTACCATAAATAACTTTGATTTTCATGAAATCCTTGAATAGATTTTGGATCTTGTGCAGCGACACGTCCCATTGCCGATGCTACTCTTTTGAAGGACATTGAAAAGAACATTTGGCAAGCGATTACTCGACAGTAAATCAAACCAATCACTTACAAAGTCTTTTTAAGTTTGATGAAGCTATAGATGCACATAGTGTACCAATTAATTTGTGTGGTTAATTATTGCCAAAATTCTATTGATCCATTGAAAAGTAATTGTCAACTTTGATGAAAAGTGGGTAATTTTCTTTAATATCCCATGAAATTGTCTCTCTCTGTCTATAAACGTGAATGAAGTCCATAAATTAAATCATTCAATAACAGAGAGGAAAAGAGAGAGAACGGTTTCTAAATTTTACTAGTTTTAATTTTGTAGATTTAAATCTTTCAATTATTGCTATGGATCAAGATATGTTTCTTGATCAATAAAATTTATATGTGAAAATCATAAATTCTAAAAATTTTGATATTAAGATTATATAATTGCTTATATGTGGTATCAAGTCAAGTTAAAAAATTCTTGATTTTTCATTAAAGATGATCGTTTTTTCGCTTATTGATTTATGGATCGAGATCTAGAAGATAATTTGAAGGCAATTCTTTGTTTCATTTTGCACTATAGCTGTTACATCAATTCCCGTTAACTCCCTAAGTCAATTAGTGCTTTTCATGTTTTTTGAATGCCGTACTGTATATATATACACGCTTCTGCCATATATGTTGAATTATTATTGGTTTGAGAAAGATCAGTCCTTGTTTTTAACCTTTCTAATGATTATTGGGCTCTGTTTTTAAAGAGATAAGGGATATATACAACTTTATTTTTGACTGCTTTGGGCTATTGGGCATTTAGCCATGTTTGACACTCATTCTCTTTAAATTTTTTTTTTCTATTTCTTCATTTTAAATAATTTATTTGCCAAAAAATAAATTAATGTTAGGTATTTACGTAATTAATGTTCAATTAATGTTGTTTGATAGTCACCAAAGTGGTCGAGCATTATGAACACTAAATTAAATAATTTATTTGTCAATTACTTTTGATGTCTAATGCTTTTAAATGTAGGTGACATTATTATTATTATTGTTGTTATTATTGTTGTTGTTGTTGTTGTTGTTGTTGTCTATATTGACGTTTATAGACTATAAAATTGTTACATATCGCCCAAAGACTGATCAATTAATTTTATTAATCTTGAACATTATCGTGGTTAATTGATATACTTAGGGTCCGTTTGGTAGAGATTAAAATCGGATTAAAATTGAAAAATTAGCCGTTATTGTTGACTTTTATTAGACGAGTGAGACCCAATAATGACTATATTTTCAATTTTAATTGACTTTTAATCGATACCAAACAAGCCCTTAGTTAGATGTGTTTTGTATATCCAAAGATATTTGATTATGATATATTTAATTACCAATTAAGTGAAAGTAACTAGCATCACTATGTTTATTATGATGGTACAACGTAGTATCACCCAAAGGAAAACTACGATATACATTTAACGTTGTTTAAATCTGAATTAAAGTGTTTTAAGTCAAAACTCAAAGCATTAATGTTAGAGTATTTTATATTTTGTAATATCTATTACCGTTTCTCTACATTTGCATGCTTTATCTATACCATCATTCAATGGACTCAATTTCTCTAATTGGTGTGAACAAGTCCAGTTCAAGTTAGATGTTTTGGACTTAGACTTGACACTTCAAGTTGAGAAACCTGCTAATCTCACTGATGAGAACAGTGTTGATGAAAGATCTTTTCAAAAGTCTTGGAAAAGATCAAACAAATTAAACTTAATGTTTATGTCGATGACCTTAGTAAAGAATATCAAGTCCACTATCCCTAAAACTGAGATTGTTAAGGAATATATGAAGTTTGTGGAAGAACGTTACCAGACATGCGACAATCACTTGCTGGCACATTGATGGGTACCCTAACCACCATGAAATTTGATGGTACACATACCATGCATGAGCATGTTACTGAAATGAGTAACATATTAGCAAGACTTAAGACTTATGGGATGACCGTAGATGAAGACTTTCTGGTACAATTTATCATCAACTACTTGCCTTCTGAGTATGGTCCATTCCATATGAACTATAATACCTTAAAGGACAAATGGAATGTGAATGAATTACACAATATACTCGTGCAAGAGGAAACAAGGCTTAAGAATCAACGAACTCATTATGTTCATCTTGTAAATCATCAAGGAGTTGGAAATAAATATAAGAAAAGGTCTGGAAAGGACATTAAGCAAGGACGGCTAAAGATAAATGAGTTTTCTTCCCAAATCCACAATAAGGAACACAAGAAAGATACGTGTAATTTTTGTCGTAAACTTGAGCACCATAAAAAGGACTGCTTGAAACTTAAGTCATGGTTATTTCTTATGTTTGTTTCGAATCTAATTTGAAAGAAGTTCCTTATAATACTTGGTGGATTGATTCCGGATGTACTACTCACGTTACCAATACGATGTATGGATTTCTTTCAATCCGGACCATAAATCCAAATAAAAAGTTTGTTCTCATGGACAATCAAGTCAAAGCTTTTGTTGAAGCTATTTGAAACTACCGTTTGATTTTAGATACAGGACATCATTTAGATTTATTTCGAACTCTTTATGTACCTTCTATTTTTCGCAATTTAGTTTCCTTATTAAAACTTGATTCTTCTTGATATTTCTTTAATGGTAGAAATGGACGTTTGAGTTTTTTATAAAGAAAATCATCTTATCGGTTCTGTTACTCTTTGTGATGACTTATATAAATTAAAG
Source organism: Fraxinus anomala (assembly GCA_903798345.1). Classification (NCBI taxonomy): domain Eukaryota; kingdom Viridiplantae; phylum Streptophyta; class Magnoliopsida; order Lamiales; family Oleaceae; genus Fraxinus; species Fraxinus anomala. The sequence continues at coordinate 5,150 of CAIGRN010200092.1, read as the reverse complement.
TTTGATAACCTCTTTGTCGAGACACTTTTAACCTTGCATCATAATTGTACTAAACGTGGTTTATTGAATAAACGATCTGCTAACTTGTGGTATAAACGTTTGGGTCACATGTCCAAGGAAAGGATAGAAAGATTAGTAAAGAACGAAATCCTTCGTGACTTGAATTTTAGTGATCTCGAAACCTGTGTATATTGTATTAAGGGTAAATAAACCAAACATACAAAAAAATGAGCTACAAGAAGCACACAATTCTTGAAATAATACACACCGATATATGTAGGTCTTTTAATGTTCCATCATTTGGTGGAGAAAAGTATTTTATCACTTTTATTGATGACTTTTCACGTTATGGTTATGTCTATCAGTTGCATGAAAAGTCTCAAGTTGTAAATGCTTTAGACATCTTTGTCAATGAAGTTGAACGACAATTAAACAAAAGGTGAAAATCATTAGTTTGATAGAAGTGGTGAATATTATGGAAGGTATGATAAAATTGGACAACACCATGGTCCATTTGCTAAATTTCTTGAAAGACGTGACATATGTTCTCAATACACTATGTCAGGCACACCACAACAAAATAGTGTAGTTGGAAGGCTTAATCGTACTCTAATAGAAATTGTTAAGTGTATGTTAGACAATTCTTCTTTACCCATTTCTTTGTGTCTGTTTGCATTAAAGACTGTTATATACTTGCAAAACAGGGCTCTTACTAAGGCAGTTTTCAAAGGCTCTTTTTGAACTGTGGACGAGAAGGAAACCTAGTTTAAGGCACCTACATGTTTGGGGTTGCCGGCAGGAGCAAGAATTTATGATCCACATGAAAAGAAACTGGATTCAAGAACAATCAATGGATTTTTTATTGGTTATCCAGAAAAATCAAAGGGGTATAGATTTTATTTTCCTAACCATAGTACTAGAATTGTTGAAACTGAAAATACTAGGTTCATTGAGAATCGTGAAGTTAATGGGAGTTTGAAACCACGAAATGTGGAAATACAAAAAATTAGAGTTCAAGTTTCTCTACCCTCAACTTTTTCTAATGTTGTTGTTCCTTGAATTGTTGAACGGTATGATAATTTGTCAGAACAACAAATAAATGATCAAACATCTCATAATGAAGTTGCTACTATTGAACCTGAACTAAATGAACCACAAGAAATAGAAAGGTCACAAGGACAACGTAGACCTGCTATTTCTAATGATTATGTGATTTACCTAGAAGAGTCCGAATTTGACTTAGGAATTGTTGATGACAATCCAGTTTCATTTTCATAGGCAATTAAGAGTGCTAATTCTGATAAGTGGTTGGATGCTATAAAAGATGAGTTGAAACTATGGAATATAATGAAGTCTAGGATCTCGTCGAATTACCTGAATCGTGTAAAAGAGTTGGGTACAAATGGATCTTTAAGACTAAGCGCAATTCTAATGGTAATATCGAACGATATAAAGTTAGACTTGTTGCTAAAATTTTACTCAGAAAGATGACATTGATTATAATGAGACATTTTTTCCAGAATCCAAGAAAGACTCAGAATTATAATGACTGTAATAGCTCATTATAACTTAGAGTTACATCAAATTGACGTGAAAACAACATTTCTAAATGGAAATTTAAATGAAGAATGTTATATGGATCAACCTGAAGGTTTTCCAGTTGAAGGAAATGAACACATGGTGTGTAAATTAAAGAAATCAATATATGGACTTAAACAAGCTTCATGTCAATGTTATCTTAAGTTCAACGATAACATTAATTCCTTTGGATTAAAAGAAAACACCGTTGATCGATGTATATATCTGAAGATCAGTGGAACTAAGTTTATATCTTTGATTCTGTATGTTGATGACGTTTTGCTACTAATGATCTCAGTCTATTACATGGAATTAAGAAATTTTTCTTTAAAAATTTTGAAATGAAAAATATGGGAGAGGCAATCTAAGTGATTGGAATTGAAATATTCCGAGATAGGTCATAAATATTTTTAGGGTTATCTCAGAAGGCATACATCAAAAAAGTTTTAGAGAGATTTAAGATGAAAAATTGTTTAGCAAGTATCGTTCCAATTCAAAAAAGAGACAAATTTAGTCTCATACAATGTCCTAAGAACGAATTGGAACGTAAACAAATGACATTTATTCCTTGACGATATCTTGTGGGGAGCTTATTGTATGCTCAGAATTGACATCAATTTTGATGTCGGAATGTTGGGCAGGTATCAAAGTAACCTAGAATTTGATCATTGGAAAGCTGCAAAGAAAATGTTGAGATACTTGCAAGGAACGAAAGACCTGTCGGAATGCTGGGCAAGTATCAAAGTAACCCAGGACTTGATCATTGGAAAGCTGCAAAGAAAGTGTTGAAATACTTGCAAGGAACGAAAGCCCATATGCTCACTTATAGGAGATCTAATAACTTGGAAGTAATTGGACATTCAGATTCAGACTTTGCTAGATGTGAGAATACTAGAAAGTCCACATTTGGCTATATGTTCTTCTTGGCTGGAGGGGCTATATTATGGAAAAGTATAAAGCAGTTGGTCATTGCTACATCCACAATAGAAGTTGAGTTTGTGGCATGCTTTAAGGCAACAGTTCAAGGAAATTGGCAGCAAAACTTTATTTCAAAGCTTGAAATTATTGACAGTATTGCCAAGCCGCTGAAACTTTATTGTGACAATTCTGTAGCAGTCTTCTTTTCAAATAACTACAAGTACTACTCTAAAGATGCTAAACACATGGAATTGAAGTACTTTACCGTTAAAGAAAAATTTCAAAAACAAAAAGTGTCAATCGAGCATATTAGCACCAATCTTATGATTGCAGATCCACTAACGAAAGGATTGCCACCAAATAAATTTAATTAATATGTTGAAAGAATGAGCATTATTGAAAATGATCATTGACGTTATGGAATTTATGTAATTGACATTTTGAGCTCGTTTATGTATTGTTTTTGACAAAATATTATTCTTGTCATAATAGTTGATATATGTACATGAATGGATTATATGAATGCTGACAAGGACAGTCATTTCAAAGACATTATTCAAAATATAGTTATCGAACTTCTCATTACGTGTCATGTTAGGTGTGAACTAATATTGTAGTACATATAAGGAATTATGTCGAAATATGATGTGAAACCACCATGACTCTTATTAGTCTCTACTTAAGGATAATATATTAGTGACCAATGTATGAGGAAATTTTAGCTTTTCATATGCACATTATGTTATAGATCGCATAACGATGTAATATTACATGGACTGAGAATGTAAGACCAATTAATTTGGCCAAAGTAATATTATTAATAAATTAATTAATAGTGGTTAATTATTGCTAAAATTCTATTGGTCCATTGAGAAGTGGCAATTTAATTATTGTCCACTTTGATGGAAAGTTGGTAATTTTCTTTTGGCCCATGAAACTGCCTCTCTCTGTCTATAAACGTAAATGAAGCCCCATCAATTAAAACATTCAATTACAGAGAGGAAAAGAGAAATAACGGTTTCTAGATTTTACTAGTTTTTATTTTGCATATTTAAACTTTCAATTATTGCTATGGATCAATATATTTTTTTTGATCAATTAAATATATATGTGAAAATCATGAATTCTAAAGATTTTGGTATTAGGGTTATATAATTGCTTACACATAGATAAAACAATGGAGAAAGAGATCAATTTTGGGAAAGTTTTTCTCCCTATATTCCAAAAAAAAGCATCCAAGTTGTTATGAAATTATTGGTTTACTTACAGTTGGTTTTTTTTTTTTCTTTTGTATGCACCACCTTATTGTTTTCAAAGATTTTTTACAAAAATAAAAAAAATAATACCCATATCCCTTAAAGGAAACAGAGAAAATCAGAGTTGCAAACTCATAAATAAATGGTAATAGCCTATTTTGAGCTACAATTGAGAATCACTTGTATTTTGAGTGTTACAAATGACCTAGGATCAATTAAAGGAATCCTTATTTAGTCACTCAAGAATCTAACGAAATTTTTGGACGAAAATTGACATTAAGAAATGTAGACACCAAAAAGTGAAATTTTGAGAACGAAGATTGCCAATAAATACTATAAACAAGAATGGAGGTTGAGGATAATGCCACAATTTTTCCTACTTATACGACAAGCAGCATTGTTATTCTTTTTGACATCCCGTCGACGACTCTTTATTATAATTTTTATATTTGTGACTCAAATTTCATGTGATTTTGAATTTAGATTTATGAAGGAAACCTAGATAATGTTGGTTTGGAAGTTCGATTTGATAAGGGATCAAATTTCATCATGAATTGGAAGTTTGATTGAGAAAAGGACTATGTAATAGATGAAAAAGTGTTTTGGAAGCACTGGGACATCGTTCAGTGATAAGTGTAGTTTCTACACTTATTCAAGGTTCTAAATGATGATATTTTATTATCCTTTCGATAAAATTCTACCTAATTTATGTTATATTTCATCTTTGTAGGTAAAACTTTATATTTGATGAAGAATTGGAAAAAAGAAGTGAAAATTGGTGAAATAGTTCAAGATCCAAATTTTAGGGGCTAAAGTGTAATTACTCAAAAGTTGTGTCGAAACTTAGGATGAAGATTTAAGAATGCTAAGGATCAAATGGATACAACTAAAGGTCAAAATGAGTGAAAATATGGCCAAAATATTTTCACAAGTCAATTTTCAATCGCACAAGGATGTTCAAATTTTTAGTTGGAGATTGAGATTCATTTTTGGCCTAGTAAACGTTCGAATTGAAAAAGAGCTACTTCTAGTAAAGTTGTATCCCTTTGCATTATCTTTCCAATTCATTTTGAATCGCCTTAATCGAATATCGGAAGAAAAAGTTATGACAAAAATACTGAACCAGACGTAGAGTTTGGCAAAAACATAGCGCCCAGGCGCTGCACCACATAACTTAGGGTTCTCCTGATTTGGGCTGCGAGAAGCCCAGAAAAAGACTCCAAATTGGCCAAAAACGTGTAGGGAATTATAAATAAACCTAAAGAGGCACTAATAAGGAGGTGCTAAACATTGAAAAAATGGGGATACAACGAGAGATCGAAGAGCCCAATTCAATGAAGAGAATCATCACGGAATTCGAGTTTAAAGCGTTGATTGGAAGCGGAAGATCTTGGTGCA
>CAIGRN010200075.1:0-11299 GCA_903798345.1 Fraxinus anomala | reverse complement strand
TTATTACAAACGACCACGAATGATTTAAGATTCAGTCATATGTAATTTGGATCTCACAATCACAACTCCTTGTGATTAACAAATTACCAAGACTTGAATCTACGGATTCTATTATTTAATTTATTAGAACATTAATTCAATTAAATAATAAATCTTGCTATAAAGATGCATCAATTATGTATTAAAAGTGTTTATATCCAAAGTTGATTGAATATATGGCATAACACTTTTAGATAGTGCTAGTTAAAATGTATAATATGATAATATATTTATAAATTACAGAAAGGAAGAAATAAAGAATGGCATGAATAAACATGAATCGTTAAAGAGATAATAGATTTGCGGGACATGTGTATTGTACAATGTCCTTAAAATAAATTCGTCCTCATAAGTGCTTGAGATTTTAGTTAGCATCTGTATCACATAATACAAAGAACAAACCAATAGAAATTGAGCATCAAGTTTCTACTCCGATGAACAGAATTTATGTATATCCAAGGCTTGGATAGAAAATGGGAAATTCTTATAGATGGAGAAGATCATTGTTCAAACCAGATGAAATGAGTTAATTTCATGTGTGTAAAACAAAGAAAAATGGATCTCTATTATAGAGTCAACTCCATGAATGGTGAGTTAATTTCACTTGTTAACAAGTCAAATACACCCTATTAAAATGACTATAACCGTTGGAGTTTCAAGAGTTAGAGAAGTTGGAAGGGCGATTTGAAAAAATAAATGCAAAACATAGACCTACTAAGGTGTCAATTTTGATTCGACATTCGTATTCGCAGATCGTGCTTATACAAGAGATCAATGGCCCAATGTATTAATTCAATCATTGATTTTTACCTTCTTGCACGTACGTACGTAGAGTCTCTATGATATACATTATTACACCTTCATAAGTTATATAAAATAGTCATTGCCTCATCATCCTAAATGGGACAAATTACAATTATTTCCATCCAATTCATAATGTCTTCCAATATGTACACGTTAAACTTCAATTTTTAATTCATCGGAGCATCATTTTTGGTAAGTAAATATATGATTTCGATATTCTCATGGATGAGAAGATGAACCTAGAATGATCTTCCAAAATGAAAAAATGGGTCCCACTCAAAAATGTCAGAACATCATTTTTGATAAGTAAATATATTATTTCAATGTTCTCACATAGGAGAACACTAATCTACTTTGATCTTCCAAAATTAAGGAACGGGTCCTACTCAAAATGCCAAAATATCACCATATATAGCATCGTTTCCCAACAATTCTTCACATGAATGAAAATTAAGAGACAAAAATGAAAAACAAAAAAGCTTGGTGATGTAGTTCAATGGTCGAAACTTGCATAGTAAGCATTATCCTTTGAATCTTTCCTCACGAAAGTATATTTACTTTATTAGCTTACCAACAGACATGATATCTTTGAATTGTTCTACTTTTTATATAAATGATGATGACTTTACATAGAATTTTTTGACGTAATACTATTCTCGTTTTTATGTTCGTTTGAGCCCATAAACATATGTATAATTCAATGAAAATTTCTAAGATTTGAGCCTCCACAATTTCCTCAGATGTCACCAACGTCTCTCTCACATAGGCAATTTTTTAATTACAAGTAACTCACATTACTCCGCTCGATTTTTGATGCATGAAAATTAATAAAAGTCTATTGCTCATCATTTTTCTTACGGGCACCACTCTTACATCATAGAAATGGATAAGTGATAACATCTCCATTCCTTTCAACGAATTTCCAACTAACTCTCCATTTAATCATTTGGTTAGCGGATTTGCAATATTATCCTGTCCCCATATAGTCAATAGCAATAATTTCAGTTGAAAGTAACTGTCTCATGATATTATGTCTATGACATATATGTTTAGACATACCGTTATTCATGTTTTGCTGACCTATTCTAGTAGCAGATTGTCTATCAATTAGTATATAGATTGTTAGCTCAAGCTTTGCCCATCTTGAAATATCATATAAGAATTTGCATAGCCACGTAACCTCCTCACCGCATTTATCTAGGGCTACAAACTCAAATTTCATAGTAGATCTAACTATAATTATTTGTTTAGACGATTTTCATTATATAATTGCACCTCCAATATGAATACAAGTCCATTAACATACATTGAGTCTTTTATATCAAATATCCAGTTAGCATCACTATATCCACCAATGATTGTTGGATATTTGGTATAGTATAGTTCATAACTATGAGTATATCTTAAGACCTTGTTTAATCTCTATTTTTTTCAAAATACATTTCTCTCTCTCTCTTCTTTTCAACCACATTCTTCGATAAAATAATATAATACGCAACCTAAAAACTTTTTCTTCATTTTTAATCAGACATTCACCATCAATCTACTATTCCAAAATGTATTTTACTAAAAATAAAATGAGTCTCGAACAGGCCCTAAGTACCTTAATACTCAATTTACTAATTGTGTAAAATATTTTTAATTTTTTTTTTTTTTATAGATGGTGATTTGTATTATCGATGTTCTAGCCATGTCAAAATCATTCTTTTTAAATTTTTCAAGAATCTTGTTCACATTATGTGACTGATTTAGACAGAGTCCATTTGGTGTTCTTGAAATTTTAATTGCAAGTATCACGTCTACTAAACTTATATCTTTCATGTCAAATTTTAAATTAAACATACCTTTGATAAATTTAATTATCTTATCATTGCTACAAACAATGAATATGTGGTCAACGTAAATACATAAAATGACATAGCCATTCTCGCCGTCTATTACATAAATGCATTTATTGTACTTCTTTGATCTTAAATTACATTCTATAATGATATTATCAAACTTTTCACTCCATTATTTTGGTGCTTGTTTCAAGTCATATAATGACTTCATCAATTTACAAACTTTTTTTCGTACCCTTGTGAAGAAAACTTTCAATTTATTCTAGGTAGATTTTATCATCTAAATCTCCATTCAGAAATGAAGTTTTAACATCCCTTTAATATATTTCAAGATTTTGCAAAGTTTCATTCACAGGTGTCATCATAATAGATGTTGTTCTCGTTACTAGAGAATACTTATCAAAGTAACCAAAGCATTCTCGTTGTCTGTATCCTATTATTGTAAGTCTAGCATTATACTTCTTGATGGTTCCATATTCTTTCATTTTCCTCTTGAAAGTCCATTTCTAACCTAGTGGTTTGCATCCCGAAAGAAAATCCACAGTTCCCATGTGTGGTTTTCGTGTTAATGGTCTCTTTCCACTGAGGTCTTTCCGTAAAGTTCACAGCTTTTTGAAAGCTTTGAAGTTCACTTTTCAGCATATAAGTTAGAAAATTAGGACGAAAAGATTGTTTTGTCCTTGAACTTCTACTATGTCTCTGTTCAACCTCAAATTTCTCTTCTAATCCTTGATCTTAGCTATTATCGACCATAGTTTCATGTGTTTGTTTAGAGGAGCTTGTTTCTCTTTTCACATATATGGAAATACGTGTTAAAAGAATATTTCTCAATTTTCTATCGTGTTTTTGTATATGCATGGAATTTTAGACTCGTGTACAAAAAATGTGACAAGCATTACTATCATGTACATGACCAAGAAGATGCAATCTACACTTTTCAAGCATATTTCACTTTTTTTGTGTAGGTACAACCACTTTGACAAGAAATCCCCACGCTCTTAAGTATTTATAGGAATACTTCATTTTCATAACTCATAGGAGCACCTTTTTTTTTTCTTTCGATGCACTTTATTAAAAGGTAATTTGCTTATAGCACAACTTTTCCCCACAAGTTCTAAGGTAACTTATAACTTATTAACATTAATATATCATTTCATTCAACAACACTATTTTGTTGGTACGAATAAGGTGTTATTGTTTCATGTATGATATCATTTTGTGCACATAATTTAGCAAACAGTGGTTCATACTTACCACCTCGATCACTTTTCAACACTTTATTTTTCTTAATGAGTTGGTTTTCAACTACATTTTTATAGAAAACTAGTTTATCTATAGCTTCTTCCTTACTTTTAAGCGAATACACATAACAATGTTTTGTACTATCATCAATAAAAGTACTAAAATACTTATATAATTTAAATCACATATGTCATTGTAAATTAAATCAAGTTACATTTCATTTCTTTAACAGATTGAAGTGATGAACTTGTCAATTTTGCCTCAACACAAATTTTGCTCTAATTATTAGAATCAATATGAAAATTGGATATACAATTCAAGTAAATTAATGTACACAAAGTATCATAACTAACAAGAAAATCAATATGATACATGCAAAATGCTACTTCCAGTGCAATAAATCAATGACTGTGGATGAGGGTAAGCTTTTAAAGTTCCAGTCTACCATACCGCAATTGGAAAATTCAAACAAGTCAGTAGAAGAATTAGCTTTATCGTTACCCAAACATTTCACTCTTAGATAGAATAACTTTGTCTTAAACAGAATTTGAAAATCATGCTTATTCAGAAATGATATGGACACTAGGTCATTGTAGATTTTCTACATATATATCATGTTGTTCATTGTTAGCTCTTTCCTAGAAGTTATCTTTAGAATCACATTCTTCTTTTAACTTTTAGAAGTCTGAAGATTAATGTGTCTTACTCGCGAGTTTTACTCCCTTTTTAACTTAATTATAAGCTAGATATTACTAGTAGTAAACGTTTTCAATGTGTTTATTAGTGTTTTTTTGTAGTAGTGGTGAGATGACGCAAATCAGGGAAAGAAAATAGACAAGACCATAGGCATGGTAAAAAAAAAGGGCAAAATAGTCAAATCGTAAAATCGAGAAAAGAAGAGTGGCGCCAACGTGCCACAATGTGGAAAACATCAGAGGCATGGCGCAAAGCAGAATAAGAAAGACTTGTGGTGCTGTGGCGCCACAAGGTTTCTGGACGCGACACCCTTTGCCGCCTAGAGACGCCGTGAATTTTTTTGGGCAAATTTTTGAGCCCACAAGAAATCCTATATTCATATATTCGTGGGGAGGAGTAAAAGGGACTTTACTTGGCACTTTTAAGGAGACAACATATTGAGAAAAAGAGAATACAATAAGAGATTGAAGAACGCAATTCAAGAGATGAAAACATCACTAAATTCACATTTGAAGTATTGATTTAAAGAGGAAGAACGTCTTGGTGCAAGCTTTATTTCTTTTTATGTATTCAATAACAACTTCTTGTTTTTCTTCTTCATTTATTATGAGTATCTAATTTCATATTAGGGCGAATAATGTAATCTATTTGAGACCCTTTATGTCTTTTATTCAAGATTCTTGTGATTTTATCATATATGTGTTGCTTTTGCTATGAGTTTAATGTATTAAATTATTTGATCACTAATTTAATAATTATGTGACTCTTTTACGAATCGAGAGGTGAGTTTGAAATTTGGACCATATAGTAAAATTCGGTATATTAGTATAACGTATAGAGATACCTATATTAAATATTGTAATCATCATTTGAATTCTTAGAACCAATATTTCATTTAGCTATAGGTAAATTCACAAAGAGATGTGGGATTAAATTAGTTAGATAGGCTCAATGAGAACTTGAGAAGAGTAAGTTGAATACTATAGAAGAATTCGATTAAACACTACATCATGCTCTTGAATATTGAATTAAGACCTAAAGGTGATCAATAAGTGAAATAGTTCATTCCTAATTTCCTTCTATTATTTGAATTCTCAAATCAATCTTTGTGTGCATTTTACTTAATTTCAATTGTTTAAATAAAAAATTCACAACAACACATAATTCTTTGTTTGCTTTCATCAAATTGGAGTTAGAAAATTTTAATTAAGTTCGAAAGTATAGTTCTCGTGGGAACGATAATTTGAACTCAAAGGTCCACTGTATTATTTGTTATGTTATTGTATTCTTGTGATAGAAAAAAATAACCCAACAAAATTTTGGTACTGTTGTCAGGGACTATTTACTTTTAGTCTAAATTTATTTTTAACTATTATTTGATTTTTATTTAATATTTTAGTAACAGATAAAGGTGTTCATTACATGCTACGTACCCAAGGTGACAATCTCAAATCATTTGTTCCGGAGATAGAACGTACTTTTAGAAGAAGACGCAAAAAATACAAACAAAAACAACAACATCAAATAGCTGACGGTCAACATATCTTATTTCTATATACCCAATTGGACAAGTTTTCGAGATAGTAGCGCACCACTAGATCAGCAACATGAGCAAGTGGAAATAAATGAAGGGGACTTGCCAGTTTCAATGTTCTTGACGCCCATAGCTGACCTGCGCGCTCTAGTATAGTATATCCAAATTTTGGGGTGAACGACTTTCAAATAAGGACAGATTGGATCAACTTGACCAACAATACTCTCCAATTTTATGGTCTACCTCATGAAAATCTGAACACACATCTCCAGATTTTTCAGAAATTGCAAGAATTTTCATGCTCTTGGGTTTAATGAAGATGCGATCAAGCTGAGGTTATTTCACTATACATTGCGAGATGCTGCATTAGAATGGTTAGATACTGAACCTCGTGGAAGTATTGCTACATGGGAGGAACTAACTAGAAAATTCTATAACAAAATTCTTTCCACCAACAAAAGTAGGAAAAATCAGATTGAAAATTTAAAATTTCGAACAAAAACATGGGAGGAGCTGTCGGGAGGCATGGAATAGATTCAAGGAGGTAATGAGAAAGTGTCAAAATCATGGGATCACTATAGGTAATCAAGTGGAATATTTCTACACCGGACTTTCACCACTGTCAAAATCTTAGGTGGATTTCTCTGTTGTGGATTGATCATTGGAAAATCCGTACAACAATGCATGGATATGTTTGAGCCAATTGCCACGACACATTCAATATATTCATCAGAAAAAGTGGTACCACAGAAAGTGGCTGGAATTTATGAATTGGACAGATAGCAACTTTGACAAAACAGTTAGAGTTACTGGTGAAAGCACAAATACAAGGAGCACATGCAATAATAACCAATTCATTATGTGAAAATTGTGGAACCAATCATCCCACATAAAATTTCTTGTCTATGGTTTTCCTGAAGAACAAGTAAATTTCATTCAAAATGGTTCTCACAATTTCAACCCATAAGGACAAATATATAATCCTAATTGGTGACAACATCCGAACTTCAGATGGTTAGATAATCAACAAGAGAATGGGTCAAATAATATCCAGCAAGAGGAAAAACCAAGTTTGGGGAAGATGTTCAATCAATAGATTCAAGACGAACAAGGTATTCCAGCAAATTGACACAAATTTTCAGAATCGGCAGGTATCTATCAAGAAACTTGAGACACAAATTGGTCAGATAGCTCAATAGCTTACAGATCGTCCATAAGGACATTGCCAGGTAATACAATGATAAATCCAAGTGAGCAGTGCAAGCTGTTACAACTAGAAGTGGAGTACAACTATCAGATATACATGTGAAGCGGTAGACAGAAAAGACAATGAGATAGAAGTTGATAAAGAAGAAAAATTTGCACCAATTACGAAAGAGGAGGAAGAGAGGCAAGAAACATCTACAGTTAGAGCACCAAATTTCATCCAAACTTATGTGCCACCAATTCCCTTCCCTCAACGATTACAAAAAAAGAAGTTAGATAAGTAGTTTTCCAAGTTTGTGGAGATTTTAAAGAAATTACACATAAATATCTCTTTCGCGGATGCAATTTCACAAATGCCTAGCTATGCCAAATTTTTTTAGGAAATTCTTTCCAACGAAAGAAAGCTGGAAGAACATGAGACTGCCTGCCTTAATGAGAAATGCAGTACAATTCTCCTGAAGAAACTCATCCTCAGCTAAAGGACTCAGGGATTTTTACTATACCTTGAACCATTGGTTCGAATTATTTTGAGCATTCATTATGCGATTTAGGTGCCACTGTTAACTTAATGCCACTTTCTGTGTACAGGTCTCTTGAATTAGGATAAGCAAAACCTACAAAATCTCTCTATAACTAGCTGAGAAGTTTATTAAAAGACCAAAAGGAATTATAGAAAACGTGTTAATCAAGGTTGATAAATTTATCTTCCCTACGAATTTCATAATTTTGGACATGGAAGAGGATTCAAATATCCCTCTAATTTTGGGAAGACCTTTCTTGGCCACTAGAAAGCACTTATTGATGTATATGGTAGGAAGATGATTCTTCGGGTAGACAATGAACATGTTATATTCAATGTGTTCAAGGCTATGAAACACCCATTGACTTCAGATACCTGTTGCCAAGTAGATGTTCTTGATGAGCTTATAACTGATAGATTTGATGTCAAACGTCCAGCAATTCTATATGAAGCATATATTGCCCAATCAAATTCAACGAATGAAGAAAGCACTGAATGTTGGCTGAACAACCTATGGGAAATAAATATTGGCAATATGAGACTCTTGGTGCCAATCCATCTCGAGCAGTGCCGTCAGTTGAAAATCCCCAAATGCTTGATTTGAAGCCTTTACCATCACATCTACATTATGCACATTTGAGAGACTCATTTACACTTCCAGTAATCCTTGCTAATGATATGATAGAGGAGGAGGAGGAGGAGAAAAAGTTATTGGAGGTACTAAAGAAGCACAAAACTGCAATTGGATAGACCATAGCTGACATTAGAGGAATCAGTCCCACTCTTTACATGCACAAAATTTTAATGGATGACAAGTCAAAATCCTCAGTGGATAGTCAGCACAGATTAAATTAAACTTTGAAAGAAGTATTGAAATAGCTAGATGTAATGGATGACAAGTCAAAATCCTCAGTGGATAGTCAGCACAGATTAAATCAAACTTTGAAAGAAGTGTTGAAATAGCTAGATGTAGGGATTATCTATCCCATATCAGATAGTTCTTGGGTAAGTCCAATACATGTGGTGCCTAAAAAGAGTAGAATTACAATGGAGAAGAACGAAAATAATGAGCTAATACCAGCACGGTTAGTAACGGGGTGGAGAATGTGTATAGATTACAGGAAGCTAAATAATAACACCAGAAAAGATCACTTTCGATTGCATATTATTGTATAGATTACAGGAAGCTAAATAATGCTACAAGAAAGGATCACTTTCCATTACCCTTCATTGATCAGATGTTGGAAAGGATAGCAGATCACTCTCATTACTGCTTTCTGGATGGATATTCAAGATTCAATAAAATAGCCATTGCTCTAGATGATCAAGAAAAACCAACCTTTGTATGTCTCTATGGAACTTTTGCCTTTAGAAGAATGCATTTTTACCTGTACAATGCACCCGCAACGTTTGTCACTACGTACTACCCCATATTCTCTAACATGGTGAAAAAGTATATTGAGATATTCATGGATGACTTTTCAGTATTTGGAGATTTCTTTGATGACTGCTTGGAACATTTGTCCTTAGTATTACAAAGGTGTGAAGAAAAAAATCTGGTACTTAATTGGGAGAATTGTCATTTTATGGTGAAGGAAGGAATAGAGTTGGAGCGTAAAATCTCTTCACGGAATATTGAGGTTGACCAAGCCAAGGTACAAGTGATCGAAAAATTGTAGCTACCTATATTAGTGAGAGGAATTAGAAGCTTTTTAGGATATGCTGGGTTTTATAGAAGATTCATTCAAGACTTTTCAAAGATTACAAAACCACTTTGCAATCTCTAGAGAAGGATATGCTGTTTAACTTTTCTAATAAGTGTTTACATGCATTTAACACTTTAAAAGAAAAGTTAACGTCTGCACATGTTATAGTGGCTCCAGATTGGGAACTACATGTGTGATGCCAGTGTTAGGTCAACACAAGGGAAAGGTATTGCATGTCATCTACTATGCCAGTAAAACTTTGACAGATACCCAGATCAACTATGCAAACTAAAAAGGAAATACTAGCAGTAGTATTTTTAGTATTTGCCTTCGACAAATTTTGCTCTTATCTGATTAGTTCAAAGGTGATAGTCTACGCAGACCATGCAGCTTTGAACTATTTGTTTGAGAAGAAGGACGCTAAACCCAGGCTGATTCGATGGGTTCTATTATTGCAAGAGTTTGATATTGAAATTCGTGATAAAAAGAGAACAAAAAACCAGGTAGTGGACCACTTATCTAAGCTAGAACAGTCGAATGATCCAGATGAGGTGGATATCGATGAGATATTTCCTGACGAATAGTTGTTGCTAGTGGAAAAGGCTTCATGGTATGCAGACAATTTCAACTACATAGCGAGTGGGTATGTGAATCCAAACTTCACTTATTAGCAGAAGAAGAAGCTTTTCCATGAAGCGAAATTTTATTATTGAGATGATCCAAATTTATACAGAAGAGGGACAAACCAAATAATCAGAATATATGTGCCAGAGAATGAGATGAAACCCATCATATCACATGTTTATTGTTCAACTTATGGAGGACAATTTGGCCCCTTTAAAATCGCAGTGAAGGTACTTCAATGCGGGTTCTATTGGCCAACATTATTTAATGACTGCCACAGTTTATACAAATCATATGATAAGTGTCAAAGGACAGGTAACATATCAGCCCATCACGAAATGCCACAAAATAATATTCTAGATGTGGAAATATTTGATGTCTAGGGAGTTGATTTTATAGGGTCATTTCTATTGTCCTATAATAATCGATATATCTTAGTGGCAGTGAACAATGTCTTCAAATAGGTGGAAGCTAAAGCGTTGCCCACCAATAATGCAAGAATGGTGGTAGAGTTTATAAAGAAACGCATTCTCGACCGTTATAGATCACCAAGAGCCATCATAAGTGATGGTGGAACTCATTTCCCTACGATTATTCCGGGCGGTGCTTCATAAGTATGGGGTACAACATTGCATCACCGTGCCTTATCACCCTCAAACAAGTGGACGAGTTGAAACTTTCAACAGACAACTGAAAAGACTTCTGGAACTCACGGTAAATACATCTCAAAAAGATTGGTCCTAGAAATTAGACGATACTTTGTGGGCTTATCGCACCGCGTACACGACACTGATTTGAATGTCGCTATACCGAATAGTATCTGGAAAAGCTTGTCACTTACCATTTGAGTTTGAGCACAAAGCATACTGGGCATTAAAGCAATTGAACATGTATTTATAGAAGGTTGGGAAAACGCGAATATTACAACTTCATGAATTGGAAGAATTCACACGAGAAGCGTATGAGAATGTATCCATCTACAAAGAAAGGACAAAGCAGTGACATGACAAGAACATTAAACAAAAAAATATTAGAATGGGAGATCAAGTGCTCTTGTTCAATTCCAGACTTAAACTCTTTCCAGGAA
>CAIGRN010200045.1:0-17560 GCA_903798345.1 Fraxinus anomala | reverse complement strand
TAAGCCCTGTTTGGTTTAGCTAAAAATTAGATTTTTATAGAAGTCGATGAAACGTGGTGTTGAAAAATTGATAAAGTTGTGGGTCCTATGAAATATGTCATTGAAAATGAGTTTGAGAAAAAATGTATTTTAAAAAATGGGGGCCAAACAGGGTGCCCTTCTATATGGTAGGATGATTTCTCAACGTAGTAATGGAGCTGGTAACTTGTACTTGGCTATGCACAGTTTTGTAGAGATGTGTTTAAGCCAATTTCTATTTTTCTAATTTTTGACCCATTATTAAGCCAAAAAATACCATCTAACCTATATTTCCCAAAAAATAAAAAAAATAAAAAAATGATGAATTATTGACAACCTAATCCACAACATACTGAAGTTTGTTGCTCACAAACAAACAAAAACATGAGATGTCAGATCAGTGGTTGAAACATTACAGTCCTACTTCATTTCATTAATCATCTAAACTAGAAAAAACATAGAGAAAGACAAACAGCCGCCTGCATAAGATAAATAGGAACTCTGTACAACTCTTTCCTCGTCTATTTTCTCCTCCTTATTATTCATCTGCCTGCAAGTGATTTGCACACACACAAACACACAAAGCCATGTCGGAAAAAGCTGCCGCTGCCACTTCCGCTGCTCCGCCACCGATCGAGGTGGATGACTGCAGGGGTGTTCTTAAAGTTTATAGTGATGGATCAATATGGCGCTCTAACAAGCCAAGCTTTGCAGTTCCTGTACAAGATGATGGCTCTGTGTTATGGAAAGATGTTGTATTTGATGCCATGCATAACCTTCAGCTCCGGCTCTACAAGCCAGCTTCACCTTCCTCCTCTAAGCTCCCAATCTTCTATTACATTCACGGTGGTGGCTTCTGCATTGGCTCCAGGACATGGCCCAACTGCCAAAACTACTGTTTCCGGCTGGCTTCTGAGTTACAAGCCGTGGTTATCTCTCCTGACTACCGGCTGGCTCCGGAGAACAGCCTCCCAGCAGCCATTGAGGATGGCTACATGGCTGTGAAGTGGCTCCAAGCCCAAGCCACAGCCAAGGAGCGGGATGAATGGCTCACCGACGTGGCTGACTTCAGCCGTGTGTTCATATCAGGTGATTCGGCTGGTGGGAATATTGCTCATAATTTGGCTGTTAGGCTTGGAGCCGGCTCAGCCGATCTGGCCCCGGTTGGAGTAAGGGGTTATGTTTTATTGGCACCTTTCTTTGGTGGGACTGTAAGGACCAAGTTTGAGGCTGAGGGACCGAAAGAAGCATTTCTAAACATTGACCTTATCGACAGGTTTCTTCATTGACTTGATTTATTTAAGATATATATTTGATAATTATAATTTTACACACACACATATATATGGAAATGATCTCTTAAGCACCGATACTTAGCATAGCTTATGCAAATAACACGTGACACGTTCGCCAATTAGTTAGTAGATCATTTAATTTCTGGAATTTATCATATACGTATTCACTAATTATTTGGTGTTTCATGTCATCGATGCTTATCACAAGTTAAGCTCTTATTAGTAAAGATGGAATATAGAGTTTCTATATCATTGTGGTTAGTGAAGAATTACTATGGAGTCGAATTTGTCGTAAAATTGAGAGTCTAGTTATTCCTCCATTGGTCTCGATTAAATAATTTCCCATCATTATGATTGTTGAGTATGCTTTTATAAGGTTTATATGTGTTATTTCTTGTGGATCATCTTTTCCTATGAAACATTCAAATTGAAAATAATTTTAATTAAGCTAAGTTTGATATGTATCTAGGGAATGATTCAGAAGTTAACTCATTTAGGTGTGTCATATTCTCATTTACAAGAATCAGCTTGAGATAGCATGGGATAAATTTAAGATCTAGCATGGGATAATTTAAGATTCAGTCTATATGAAATATTTATTGTTATGGGATAATCAAGAATTGAATATCGACCCAAGTATTCGAGGCTAACCTAAGAAAAATCAAAAGAATACTTAGTTTCGTCCAACCAATGCAACTAAATTTTATTATTGAAGGCCAGTGGTAAAAATGGACACCAAAAGAAATAAAAAACTAAAGAATATAGAAGAAGAACTGTTGTTTATCTACGATAAGGGCTTTAACAATTTAAAACACATTTGCTAGTATATTTTGTAAAGTCGTTTCAAGCTTATAAGGTGGCCAAAAATTATATTTATCCACATTATGTAGGGCACGTAGCTATTATTCACTTTTTATCTACACATTTCGTATGTTCCACAACTTATAATCTACAAAAAGCTTTTCCCAACATAATGGAACTAGAAATTCAATGTTACTAATTTATTGAAGGAAGATCAAAGAGGACCTTGTCATGTTTTTCTTATTGGGCTAGGTTTTGGAGGCTATCAATACCACTTGGAGAAACAACCGATCATCCACTTGTGAACCCATTTGGGCCCATAGGCCCAAATCTGAAGATAATGGGCCTTGACCCAATTCTAGTAGTGGTTGGGGGATCTGATTTGTTGAAAGATAGAGCTGAACAGTATGCAAAGAAATTAAAAAAATGGGGAAAGAAGATTGAATATGCAGAATTTGAAGGACAGCAGCATGGCTTCTTCACCATTAATCCCAACTCAGAACCAGCAAACGAGTTAATGATACTCATCAAGAAGTTTATTGCACAAAATTCTGTCTAATTTTTATTTTATGAACATGTTTTGCTCATTTGTATTTCGAATTATTCGAAATGACATTGTCATAGTGTGAGATGCTTCTATTATCACTTGTTCTACCATTACAGCACATGTTTGGTACCGTTAAAATATATGATTAAAATCTAAGTTAAAGTCAACAATTAATTTTAACCACACATTTCATAAACTTTTATCAAAATTTATTAAAATTCTGATTTTAATCTCTACCAAATAGTGGCACTTACGAGGGACTTCTCTTATGTGAAGTTGAATTTTACGAGTACAAATTAAACAGGGATACCATTAATCATTTGATGGGATGAATTGCATTTGTAATCTCGATTGGAAAATACATTATAGCCTATAGCTGATTAGTTCAACGAATGCTATGTAGTGAAATGAAATCATGTTGTTCGGTGTTCCTATGCTATTTACTTGGTGCCTATTTGGGACAGTTCAAAAAGTTGTTAGAAATTTAAGGTCAAAGTCAATAATTTAATTTTAGTCATAGATTTTTTGGGATGCATAACTTCTATCAACTTGTCAGCCACTTTATCAATTCTTATCAAAATTGTGGTTAGACAATACCTTAATTTCTCGTAGTTTTAGCTTTCAAGCACACAAAACACTAGTCACACTGCCAATTAATTGATTTTCAATTATGTAATTTTTATTTTCTATGAGAGTGAGTATACTTTGTAAACTAATCGACTTAGCATTAGATGATGCACAACTTGTATTTTACACATATACTTTCCTGTCTTAAGTTAAGATTTGTGATTAGTTGATCGTCGATAATGAACTCTTTAAATAAAATATAAAAATATTATTTCCAGTTTTTTAATATTTACTTACATAATAAGTAATTATTTTGCAGATCATACAACTCTGTTGCGTACTAATTATAAGTAAATAAGTTGATACTTTTAACATTAACCAAACAATCCTTAAAAGGCTGCTAATTTCCACATTTCATAAGGTCACGACGGTAATTTCAATATTTCATCCCCACATCCAACCTGCAAACTTGGCTCCATTCCTAATTCAAAAATTTCAAATCTCAAACGGTACACTCCACCTTTTCAAATCTCAAAACCCCCCTCTCTCTAAACAACAATTGCCCTAGAAATCTCTCTACTCGTACAGATTTTCTCATTCCGATCCAGATTTCGTTCCTGTAAACCCTCGTCAAAATAATGCCGCTGATTTCTGGTAATAATTCTGAATCATCGAGCGCAGTTAAAACCCCGTTCCGATACCAACAACCCGACCCGTCTGACTCCACTACGACGTTGATGAAGACCTTAAGCTCGCCGGAATTGTTCTTGAAATCAGCTTCTGAAGATAATTTCTTAGTGCATTCTACTTACAAGGATAAGGCCTGTAAATCTGTTGATGGCGACACCACTTCGTACACCAGTCGCAGTTTCGAGTTCCGTGAAGATCCCTCCTTCTGGAATGACCACAATGTTCAGGTATATAATTTTTTTTTAAAAAAATTGTTTTATCTAATTGAGTTTTTCAATATGTTAGTGTTGTACATTGTGCAGTAGTTTACTTCCAATTGCACAAGGCAACGGGCATGTTATGCTATTAGCACAAATTGTTGTACCTCAATCTGGTTGCAATAAACTTTTTTATTTACCATTTATTAAACTATTGAGACACTGTGCAAATTGAAATTGTTACTTGTTATGGATACAAT
The DNA here is from genome assembly GCA_903798345.1 of Fraxinus anomala. Taxonomy (NCBI): domain Eukaryota; kingdom Viridiplantae; phylum Streptophyta; class Magnoliopsida; order Lamiales; family Oleaceae; genus Fraxinus; species Fraxinus anomala. The sequence continues at coordinate 13,185 of CAIGRN010200045.1, read as the reverse complement.
TTTTGGTCGCAGACTTTTTTATTTTCCAGTTATTGAATAATTGAGACACTATGTGCAAATTAAATTGGTACTTGTTATGGATAAAATTTTTGTACCTTGCTCTTGCTGGATGAATATTTTTGTATCTTGAAATTTTAAGGTGGTTGCAGTTTCAACTTCCCAAAGGGGAATGTGTTTCAACGTTGTACATTGGCACCTTACTTGACAAGAGGGAATACTGCCTATAATTGCTAGAGAATTACATTTCCCGTGAATTTTAATCTTAAGGCCCTAGGTAGTAACACAGTCAAGTTTCACACCATAAGTCCATAACTTTGTATCTACTTGTGCTAAAGCTAGTATTCGAAAGGGAAATTTTATAAACGTTAAAAACTCTGGTTAAATAATACTTTTGTTGTTTGATTTGGTATAGGTTATTATTAGAACTCGTCCTTTGAGTAGTTCTGAAATATCACTGCAAGGGCACAATAGATGTGTTAGGCAAGACAGTTCCCAGTCAATTACTTGGACAGGGCAGCCAGAATCGCGCTTTACCTTTGACCTAGTTGCTGATGAAAATGTTAGCCAGGTAATATTTTTTCTAGTATTCCTTATTTGCTTACAAATATCTTTTCTATATCACCTTAAATCATGTTTGTAATAATTTATCAGGAAATGCTATTTAAAGTAGCTGGAGTGCCTATGGTGGAGAATTGCGTGGGAGGATACAACAGCTGCATGTTTGCTTATGGACAAGTGAGTTAAACCATCAGCATTCTCATGGAATTCCAGTTTTACTTTGTTTTTATAATGCAAAGCTCTTTATAGTTAGTTGGGCATATCTAGTTATTACTCTTTACATTAATTTGCAGCTATTTTAGTGATAGCTGACTGCATGAATTTGTTAGTATTCTTGTATGATTCAATTTAACTTTTCTATTTAGACTGGAAGTGGGAAAACTCACACAATGCTTGGTGACATTGAGGGTGGCACGCGAAGACACAGTGTTAATTGTGGAATGACACCTAGAGTCTTCGAATACCTATTCTCTAGAATTCAAAAGGTATACTATAAGTATTGATTCATCTCTTGATTGAAAACCTTTGGTTTCTACACTCGTTGTCTGAAGTCTAAAATTAATGAAAAAATCTGTTGATTTAAGAATTTGCCACTGAAAAACCAACCTAATGGAATTGGCCTTTATATTCTTTGAACAGAAAATTGTTTTGTACATCAAAGGAATTTCTTTTTGGGTCCAAATTTTAGTTGTAGAAAATTTTTAAGGTTCATTACAGTTTTGCTTGTTCCTTTTTCATTTTCTACGAGACTAAGACATTATGCCCTTGTTTGGGCTCAATTTTATTCAAAATGTATTTTTCTCTCTTCTTTTTCACCGCACATTCTCCAATAAAATAATGTTACTGGTAAATTCAAAACTTTTCCTTCTTTTTTAATCACATTCTTCAAAAAATCAATATTCCAAAATACATTTTTCCCAAAACCTCAATAAAATGGAGCTCAAACAAGATATGCAATTACCTGTAGTATGATTGTATGTAAGACCTATCTACATATCTTTGTTGTTTCTAATGCAAGGTGTTGAAAACATGTTTGTTGCCTATTGTGATTCCTTTATTTTTTTACAGGAAAAGGAAGCTCGTAGGGAGGAAAAATTAAAATTTGCTTGTAAATGTTCATTCTTAGAGATTTACAATGAACAGATTCTTGATCTTTTGGACCCTTCATCTGTCAATTTACAGGTATCGTTCCTTAATGCATCCCAATTTGGCTATATTCCTTGTTGGTATATTCGAGTTTTATATGGAGCAGCACCTCTATCTTTAAATATATCACGTTTTAGGGAACAAAACACCTGCTGATGCTCTATATTAAGTTGTTATTTTACTTTGAGGAGAGATTGTGAAACTCACCCTTCAAATATATTTGTGTCGCTCTTGCCTAATCGTTGGGGGTGGGGATTTTGATTGGATTCTTAATTCATTGTTAAATCTTACTTGTACATGAACCAACTATTGAAGCTGTTCAAATTAAATAAGATCTGACCTTGTTTGAAACTAAAATCTTATATATAATACATCTATGTATATTTTGTGGAGATGTAGAATTTGAAAATACCACAACATGAAATGTGAAATTTATAATTTAGGTTTTTGGGATACATCAGGTTGTTTCATTCGACTAAAACGTCAAGAACTTCCAATGTGGTTGTTTTCCCTAGCCCAAGGGCCTGTGTGAGAAATGCTAATGGAGAGTATTAATTGACTTCATGCAGATCAGAGAAGACATTAAGAAAGGCATTTATGTAGAAAATCTCAATGAGGTTGAGGTCACGAGTGCTCGGGATGTGATCCAGCAACTTATTCAGGTTTTCCTTATGAATAACTTCCTCATATCTTTTCTGTTCTCAACCTCATCAAGGGAAAAACATAAACTTATTTCCCTTCATTTGCTTGTCCTATCTAAAGCAATATACTATTCATATAATTGATAACAGAGATAACATTTCTCTGATTAGCATTGGCAAATGAACTAATGATATAAATTTTTAGAGAACATGTCAAATAGAATTGCTGGTTTTTATTCTTCTCAGTACATTGAAGACACCTTTATTGAGGAAAACCCAAAAATTATCTTCAAATATGTATCAGAAGAAAGTGAATTTGACTGGAGCTTACCGCCACTCATTTTTCCCTTTTTGGTTATTTAGTTAATTACCGCATATTTTGATACGAGTTATTCATGCAAGATAGCCTAAAACTTCATCACTGAAGGATTATTAGATTTTCATTAAGTTGATTGATGGTTACTTTCTCTATCTGATTTTATAAGATGTGCATAACAAACTCAGATTTTATGTTTGCTAAATTTTACGAACTGTTGCCATATCTACAAGCATGGCACACTTTACAAGTGGTTTAACAATTTTAAGTGTTCCAGGGTTCAGCAAACAGAAAGGTAGCTGCAACTAATATGAATCGTGCTAGTAGTCGTTCTCATAGCGTATTCACATGCATTATAGAAAGCAAGGTTAGAGCTATTTTTTTCATCTTCATTTATTTCTTCCTATTTTTGCCCTTTGACATAGCAATCTTATGTGAATTATAACGTGTTCCTCCTTTCAGTGGGAATCCCAAGGGATAACTCATCACCGATTTGCTCGACTTAATCTTGTAGATTTAGCTGGATCGGAAAGGTAAGAGTATAAATATGGTAAAGACATATAAGAAAAAGCTTTTAAGCGAGAAAAATCACATGGCACTGTTAAAAGATTTCATATATTTCTTCTGATTTTTGTTCTACTAACTTAGGCAGAAGAGCTCTGGTGCTGAAGGCGAACGTCTAAAGGAAGCAACAAACATCAACAAGTCGCTTTCTACATTAGGGTTTGTTACCAACTTTTGTCATTGATATTGTCAAGATATTATATTTTTCCATTATAAATGTTATATTTTAACTACGACATTAAAAATGGATTTGTGATATGCAGGCTTGTCATAATGAACCTCGTGAACGTCTCTAATGGGAAGTCACTTCACGTTCCTTATAGGGATTCGAAGCTCACATTTTTGCTTCAGGTGAAAATTTTATTGAAAAACCTTAGTGCAAATACACATTATGTTTTTGCAGATTGTTATTGCATAACTGTTTTGGAGTATCTTAGGATACTTCAATCTCTCTCAATGCACATGCTGATTAGGCATGCCCTTCATGGGATATATAGAAGAATGAATAATTTGAAAGCCTGTCAATAATGTATTTATGGACCAGAACTAGATTACAAGCTATATTTTTTATCCATCACTTTCCTCTGTTTGAAGTCTTAGTCAAATTTTAGGTAGTCTTTGTTTTCCTCTATTAATTTTCAATCTTGAATTCTGAAAATACTGAAGGATTCTTCTTTCATACACTCGCATTAGAAAAATCCACTTCAAATTCAAAATCACGAAAAAAAGTTTATTTTGAATCACTTTATCTAAAAACTTAAACTGCTAGAGAGGAAATAAATTTATTCATTTAAATATTGTCAGCATACCTCGTCGTGGCCATGTTCATTTATTGATCAAATGCTTTTCATATGCACAAATTTCATAAATGGGTGGTGTCGAGGCTTAAATTTAGGACATTTGCCTCTTTAAGTTGAAACATTTCATCTAAAAGCTCAAGATGTTAGGGAGAGGACAATTTCATTCATTTAATATTGCCTTCAATAGTTTATTATATCTATTTCTTTTTGATCTTTTTTCAGGATTCATTGGGAGGGAATGCCAAGACATTAATCATTGCAAACATTAGCCCTTCTATCTGGTTTGTTCTTACTCCCAACCATTTGATCAATGAATTTACTTTATATGTTGCACACTTATTTGAAGGAGACATCTGAATGCAATCTTTTTTCCGTAAAGTTATCCCATGAAATTCAAGTAACACTGCATTATGCATGTGCAGCTGCTCACTGGAGACTTTAAGTACATTGAAGTTTGCCCAACGTGCCAAATTTATAAAAAATCATGTAAGTAATGTTGCTTGGTCATTCATATTGGTTAACTGCCTCTACTATTCTATATCCATTAGAGGATTTAATTCATGCCATAGTTCTTTTAAAAGATTCCGTAAGCAAACATTTAGCAATTTGTAGTGCCATTGCAAAAATATGTTCGTTTCTTTCAGATAATTGGCCCCAACTTCTCCACTTGGTATTTGTGTTAAAAAGTTGAAATGTTTTATTCTTTTAAATTTCTTTAATGAAGACCCACTAGATACCTTTAATGCGTAAAATTTCGTTGTTATTTCTTTCTTGTAGGTAGGTTATAGCCATAAAGCTATTATTTCTTTCTTTTCTTACACTGTATTTGTTACTCTATTAGGCTATTATTAATGAAGACGCTTCTGGGGATGTGCTTGCTTTGAGAATGGAGAACCAAAATCTCAAGGTATTAACTACAATCCTACTTCAACTGGGATCTTAAATTCATCCTCACTATTTATATTGATTAACCCCAACATCCATAAATAGTTGGTTTTAGTCTGGAAGTGCATCAAAGGTCAGTTATTTTGGTGTTTGCTCATTAAATTTGTTTTACATCCCCAGCATAAAATCCAAAATCATATCATAAGTATAATTTGTTAAACTTGGGACTGTCAATATTCTGAAGTATGAGTACGGACACATTGACGAGATCCTAAATACAGAAAAGCCTTAATGGATAACAAAGAATTAAAGCTGATAGGTAATATATACAGAGTAAAAAGTAGCATATACATTAGGGCACTTCACTTGTTTTCCAAGTTGATGTTACCACGCATTGCAGCATGTTTGGCTGGGCTTATTTTGAAAAAGCTCAGAGCATACTCTTGATTTGGTTTCTCCACTTCCAAATTTCCGTGCCAATTGGGTGGTGTAATTTTGCGAACGTATGAATTAGTGCCATAATTTGATTATGAAGTCATGTCATACTATAAGTTCCCAGTTTGATACAGCTGAAGAAGACCTGACTGAGGGATTGAAATGTTGACTTCAGTTTAACAGTGCATTGTTAAAATGCAATTAACCAGTGTCTTGATTAAACATTTTGCATAGGTTTAACTATTATATTGTGCTTCTGATTTAGAAATATTTGCTTGAACAGAAAAACTGGTGGAAATTTTTAATTTTTTTTTCTGTTTTTATCTTTTTAAAATTTGCCTTGGAAAGTTATTCAAACTTTGCTTCATCAATCTTCAAAAGCAGGATGAATTGAATAAGACCGCTTCTTCTAAAGGCTTTTGTTTTGTAGTACTTTTTTGGTTATTTATCATAATCAATAATGTTATTTCCAGAAAGAAGTATCTCGTTTGCGAAGTCTAGTCAATGGAGGAGCTGAAGGCAATGATGCTGACATTTCATCAGTAACCTTTCCAGGATCTCCAGGATCCTTTAAATGGGAAAGGCTTAATGGATTTTCCAGTCCGCTTATATCGGATAAAAAGATGTCACATGTAAGTAGCATGAATCACCACCATTGAAATAATTTTTTAAATGACAAACTTTGACGAAGTGTTTTTTGCAGCTCCAGAAAAAAGAGTTTGAAGTTGCCCTTGTTGGAGCTTTCCGTAGGGAAAAGGATAAAGACATTGCACTGCAGACATTGACAGCAGAGAATCAGGCAGCTATGCAGCTGGTATGTGTAGCCCAATTACAGTTCTTCCTAATTTCAATTTTCTTCTTATAAAATGCTTTTAGATTTATGAATAAGTTGTTCAATTACATAGAGTTTCAAATTGAATTGCTTCCAAACTAGAGAAATACTTTTGCTCTTTTTTGACATAAATTGTTGACAAATTATCCAGGATGGCATGGCCCTCACCTCACTTCATAAAAAAATGAAGAATAGATAGTTGCGGATTTACTTTCAGTAAATTTGGGGGAAGGAGAATGGAGAAAGAGGAAAATAAAAGTCAGAGAGAGACATAGGGAAAAGATCCAACATTACGAGTAATTGATCTGAAAGCGAATAATCTCGTACAATATGAAGCCTTAAATAAGCCAACCAAATGTGTCAAATATAAAGATGTATTTTTATTAGGAAAATATGGTGCTTCATTATTTGTTGTCATCAGGGAAATTCAATTCTAAATGATTAAGAATTATGCATTACTAAACCTTCTTTTATGCATACTAAACCTTCCTTCAATCTTAATCATGCCAAGTGACCCAAGGCATCAGTTAGAATTAGGTATACTAGGAGACGAAAGTAGAGGATCAAAATAATAATGTATTGTTGAATTTTTTTGATAATTGATTTATTCTGTGATGGTGAATCAGGCCAAACAAAGGGAAGATGAGATACAAGGATTGAAGATGAGATTAAGATTCCGAGAAGCGGGAATAAAGAGACTTGAAGCTGTTGCTTCTGGAAAGATCTCTGCTGAGACTCATTTGCTAAAAGAGAAGGAGGAGCACTTAAAGGAAATAGAGGTCCTACGTACTCAGGTTGACCGCAACCAAGAGGTAACAAGATTTGCTATGGAGAATTTGCGGCTGAAAGAAGAGATCAGAAGGCAAGTTTTTATTGGTTCTACGTGTTTCTTAATAACAAAAGCACTAAGTGAGTCTGTTACAATTATCTCATTTGACTTCAAATTTGCACCATTTATTGATTAAAGAAAGTCAAGAAGTAATTCAAAATAACAAAGCACTAACTTTGCACAACGACAATTGTATTCTGTACGTAAATAGATTGGAGTGAAATTGGGTCAATAACTTGTACCATCTCCTACATTTGCTTGTTCTGTCCAAACACGTGTTAACATATTTCTTCCAAGTATCTGCATTAGTCTTATCCGCCGTTTCTTTCCCTTTCGTGTGTATTTTTTCTCTCTAGCTACATAGTTCACTTGCATTCTTTTCAGTAGTGTTTGGTAATCTAATCACTGTTACTTAATATTGCTCAATAATTCAGGTTAAAGTCATTTTATGAAGAAGGTGAACGGGAAAGAATGAATGAACAGATAGTGATATTACAGAACAAGGTAAAAATTTATGAAAATTTCCACGTCATTGTATTGTTTGCTGGTGTGTTCATATATACATGGATTATTCTATTCATGATCTAGGAAGCTCATCCGAATAACCACAGAACTCTATTCTTTAAACGTGGTTAAGAATTTCTTTTGCTTTGCAAACCATAATGTTGATTTGTGTTTTTTCAGGTCACTGATTTGCCAACTTTTTTGAAACTCATAAGATTTAACTCGTGTTACAGTTTTGTTATAATTTATTTTTCTATACATTTTGATTTCAGCAAAATCTTTCATGCTTCAGAAGTTAATTTTACTTTACAAAATTCTTGACAAATAGTCTTTTCCATAGTTGAGCTGTGAGGCTGTCCGACCAATTGGAACTTGGAGAGGAGAAGAAGGCATTACTTTGTTTCTGTTTTTGTCATTTCCGTTAAGGGTTTTGCATGTGGTGGCTGGGGGTAGGGAAATTTTCAGGAACAAATTAAAGCAAAGTTCTCTTCTATGCCTACTTTTGGCCTCAATAAATTTTTGGGGACATTGTTTATGGCTTTGAATTGGTGATTAAAGGAAGGTGATAAAAATGCAGCAACACAACTGTATTGCTTGTTGAATGGAATGTGAAATTAGGATCTAATATTATTATCAATGTCATTCCATCATTTGGTTGTGGTTGAACTGTTTAAAATTAGTAGAAAGTCATGCTAGAATTTTTAGATCTTCAGTCACATTGCATATCTACGTTCTCACTATATGAATATATAGTTTGTTTGAATTGATTCTCTTTTGATTGCAGTTGCTAGAAGCTCTTGATTGGAAACTCATGCATGAATCAGATCCCCCGAGTGCTCAGGTGCTTTACTTTTAAATCTAAATAATATTTATATATTGATGGTATACATAGAAAGTTTTAAACTGAATGGATATTCAGAGGGACAAAAATCTCCTAATTTCCGATCAGGTACTAAATCAATTTATCTTACAATGTCTAAATTTCTGTCAAATATTTATCTTTGCTCGTGGATCTATTATTCGTAAGCAAGATGCCCAATGGATCACCGGACTACCACAAGATTATTCCCACCATTGTATGTCGTGAATTTTGTTTTTCATCCAAACCAAAATGGTTCAATCATCAGAACTAGGAATATCTTACCTTACTTTTAGTTAATATTACACTAACAATCCTGTATAGTGCTTGTATGCAATCTAATTGCTATCAAGTATCAGCACAACGATTTTCTTTCACCTTTTCCAGTTTGGAGCCATTATATGTTATTCATTTCTCAAGTGCAGTGAATAAGCCTTAGATACAAAAAAATGTATTAATTGATTCCATTGCGCTGACAACAAGAATAAGTACATTTCCGAAAGCCAAAAAGCATAGCTGAAGTACAATATTTCTTTTTTTACTACAGGAGTCTACATCACCTTGGCCTAACTCGATGAATGAGGAGAACGAGTTTCTCCATATGCAGGTATATCTTTATTAATTTAAGATCCTTGTCTAAAAAGAATGTGGAGTCTTCTACCAAAAAAATCATGCTGTTTGTTTGTTTGGGTATGTTTCTCTCTTCATGTCACTGAACTGATACAATTTACAATCTTTCAGGCCATTCAGAATGAATCAGAACTCAATTCACTTCGCAAGAAACTTGACTTCTGTGTTGAAGAAAAAGAAAAGTTAGAAAGGTAACTGTTTATCGAAATCACTTTTATTTGTATATATTACGCTTCCTTTTCTTCGAAATCCTGCTTAGGCTAAATGTACACAGTCCAGCAGCCGGTTAGTTACCATCCTATTTTATGAAGATCGGATGCAAATCTAAATATTTCTGCAAAATATGTTGGATTCTTCAAGTGCTGATGATTTATTTGTCAATGAAGATTTTTTTTCAAGTACAGTTATTTTGCCTTCACTATTGAAAAAATAATTTGCAGGCATGTTAAAGAATTGGTAAAAGAGCTCGAGGCAGAGAGAAAGTCACATGAAGCCAAAGCAGATGAAACACAGAAGGGACAGACTGAGCTTTCTTCTTTGACGAGCAATCAAATGCTCAATATTGGAGAATGTGAACAGATGGAAATTAAAACTATGGTTGATGCAATTGCAGCTGCCAGTCAAAGAGAAGCAGAAGCTCATGAAATGGCAATTGTCTTGTCCAAAGAAAATGATGAACTCAAGATGAAACTGAGGGTCTTAATTGAGGATAACAATAAACTGATTGAATTGTATGAAGGGGCTGTTTCAGACAACAGGAAAAATAGCGATGGATCTCTAAAACCTCAAGACGACGAAGCTAAAAATCACATCCATCACTGTGATGAATTAACTGAAGAGAAGGAACTGGATATGAAAAAGGTAGTTGAGAGTCTAGAGCATCAACTCACGGAAATGCATGAAGAAAATGATAAGTTGTTGGGTCTTTATGAGAAGGCCATGCAAGAGAGGGATGAATTTAAAAGAGTTCTTGCTTCTGGTCAAAAGAAAAATGATAACGACAAAGGAGAATTCAACTGTCCAGAAAAACTTGTTGAAATTGATGGAGGCCAATGTTTCAAATCTGATGAATCTCCTGGTTTTGAAGACGATAATTATGAGAGGGAGGAAACAGGTTCCACTGGACCATATGTGCAGAACGTTGATAGAGAGCTTGCATTCGAGGATCAACCTGAATCCAGCACAGAGGTGTTATTGGACGAAACTTGCTTGTATGAAGTAAACGTGCAAGACGATTATGGCCAATGCTTGAATGATTCAGAAATAAGCAATTATTCTGACTCAAGTGAAGCTGGTAGGCAATGTCTGCTAGAAGTTACAGAGAATTTTGAGTCAAGACCAATTGAAGAGGAGAGAATGGAAACAGACGAGTTAATGAAACTTGAAAAACTTGAAGAAAGTAATATGATGCAGAAAACTAGTTTACTGGAACTTAATGCAGCAGAGGTTTCCGGGACTGCTGGGTGTAACATGGAGATGCAGGCAAAATCATCGAGCACCATTCTTGTAAATGTTTATAAAGATCTAGATTCATTGAGAAAGAAGCTCACAGAAGCACAAGAAAAGCTTTCAGACTCTGCTCAAACAATAAGAATGTTTGGTTCACTTGAAAGAGCAATCCTTAATGTTGATGTGCTTTCAGGAGAGATTGAAAAACTGGAAAAAGATATTCAGGAAAAACAACAGTGCCATGCATCACTCAAGCTTCTTTCTTCACAGATTCAGGAAAGAAGAGATCAGCTTGACAAGAAATTATCAGCTCTAAAGTACTCCTTGGCAAGCTTTTCTTCTTCGGTTAGTTATTTTGAACAGCGCGAAACTTTTGCAAGTTCAAGGTTGAATGCTTCAGAATGTCATCTAAACCAAAGGAAAGTGGAATTGGCCCGTCTTCATGTCTCAAGGAAGGAAATAATGGATGTTCAATTGAAGATTAAGCAATCTGAAATTGAATCAAAAAACTGCCTGGAAGACTTGAAATCACAAGTGGAGGAAGAAAATCGAAGACTGGAAAGTGAAAGAGTCCTCTTCGCCATAGATAATGTCGAGAAAACAGCTATTGACCTCTCACAGAAGAATTGGCAATTGAGCAGTAAAGCTACAGAGTTACTGAAGTCTGAAGAAGAGAAAACAAAGCTGCAAAATCAGATAAAGCAGACTCGAGAAAAACTCGGGGATTTGAAAAGGGAAAGGGAAGCTTTAAACAAGAAATTAGGTAAGGTGGAAAGTGACATACAAGTCCTCGAAATGGAGGTACAAAAGGATACGCAGTTTGTACAAGAAATGGACCACAAGCTTCAACAGATAATCCAGGAGAAAAAGATGCTCTTGGAAATCAAAGACGAGGGAAGAAATAAATTAGAGAGCATGATTATCGAGTGCCATCAGAGCATGTTTGAAGGAGAATTAAAAGAGGAAGAGATGAAGATTGTGGACGAGGAATTGCAGATGGAATTGCAAAAAATTGGAGATTTACAGAAAGCAAAAGCAGAAGCTACAAAGAGAAAGACACAGTTATTGGAGGCCATGTCATGCAGCAACTCATGCTTTTCTGATAAGGTAGAGGAGGATCTTCATAGCATACGAATATCGGTTATGGAACTGAATTCATTGCTTCATCAATAGACAGTTGATGCCTATGTTCAACTATGATCTATGAACTCATTTCAAACTTCTGATCTTGTAAAATTTTTATCACTATTTTCAGCAATCAATGATTCCAGGGTTTTAAGGAATTTAATCATTGGAAAATAAGGTAAAAAAAAAAAAATCATCTATGCAAGTAGTGCACTAATGCTATATAATTTTATTAACCCTTTTTGTTAATTTATTTTTTCTGCTTTGGACAATCAAATGCTATGGAGTATGGAGTTCACCGTGTGAATTTATCTTGATAGAAACGTTACGACGCGGAGTCTGCATGTTATGACCAACTTCATATTTTGATACCAAATTGGTATAATGAACAGCGAAGTTTTTCTTATTTTCTATTCTGTCCTTTATTTTATACTATAATAAATTTTAATTTCTATTGTATCCTTGTTTATTAAGGATTGGCATTGAAACCCAGTCATAATAACATTTTTTTAGAAGTATATTTATTGATTTCGACAACGTTGACTATTTTATTGTTTATATTATCTCTATTTTCACTACAATATAAAAGATGTTAAAACTTGGAATGCCACGTGTCGCAATTTCCCATCGTTGCAATTCATTTTTTTTTTTCACTTCACGCAACATTTCTCCATTTCACACGCAACTACATCATCCTCCATTTCACACGCAACTACATCATCCCAACTGTCATTTCTTCACCCCTCTTTTTCCTTTCCAAAATTTCACGCCCCAACACCCTTTAATTCCTCCAACCATCGTCGAGATTTTATTTCCCGAAACCCTAGTAATACTACCGCCAAAAATCTCACGAAAATGAGCGCTGGTGCAGATCCTTTGTCGTTGACTCTATATTCTTGAATGTTTGATTTCTTTCCTTCTACCCCTTTCTCTGTGTCATTATTATAGAAGCATTCATTTATATTAATTATTTTCAATTGCATGTTCTTTTGGTATACTGATTGGATGCTATATTAGGTCAGTTAAAGAAATTGATTTGAAGAAGGGAGCAGCACAGACAGTCTTCTTGAGATTTGATTAAATTTGGTTTTCCCCTATTTCTTTGTATGATTATATTATTCCTCTTAATACTCTTTTGATATTTTAATTCTTTTTCAATTATCCCTTTTTTTGTTATGTTTATTGATTCTTGTTATAACATATTTTCCATTTTCTTTAAATTGGTACTTTATTTGTGATATTGTCATTTGAGATCTATTTATTTGCATCATATTTTCTTTGTGGTATTGTCATTTGGCTTCTGTTTATTTGCATCATAATCCATAATTCTTTCGGTTGAGCTTTGTTTGTTTATGTGATTTCATCAAATAATGAAGCTATATGATTTTGACCGATCTGTTCTTCACTCCATCTCCACATCGCTATAATCATTTCCTTCTCTTTCTCTCTATTTCCGTTTCACATAACTGAATGCTTGATCCTTCAGCTACTTTGATAACATCTCGAATTCTTAGATATAATTTCGAATTTTTTGTGGGTTTTTTATGATGTTATGATGATATGAAGATTTGCAAGGCTTTGGTGTTTTAGAGGTGAATTCGGGAAGATTGAC
>CAIGRN010200032.1:0-17663 GCA_903798345.1 Fraxinus anomala | reverse complement strand
CAAGTTGAAAATCCTAGACCTGCTGATTAATTATAGATGGAAATTGACGATGAATATCACTCAAATGAAATTGCAATTGAAGACTCCAAGATCAAGCAGCACTTCGTTGATGAACAAGTTGTTCAAGAAAAGAGAATTGAATTTTCAATCACAAAGGAATCAAAAGTGAGACTTATCAAATTGAGTATAAAAGTTTCGTAGACCTATGTGGTTTCAATGTCAATGGTTTTCATAAGCATAAGGGAAATGTGGACGTTGAGGATTTGAGTTACCACACTAGTTAATTGGAAATAGCACTAGCGACCTCTATTGAGAGTGGACTCAAGCTTTCTTTATGAAGGAATGTTAAAGAGGAAGTGTCAATGAGGAAAATATAATGAACAAGGTAGGAACAAAGTTGATTTCAAATATAACTGAGGAATATAATGATATTTTTCGAGCACATCAAGGGATGGACATTTTTCATTGTTAGTATTGGCAATTTTTTTTTAGTATTTACTTCCAGATTGATTGCTTTTCTTTTATTCAACCAAACTCGAGAATGAGTTTTTCTTCAAGTGGGGAGAATAATGTAGAACAATCCTATTCTAAATAGGATTTTTTCTCTTTCTTCTTTCTATGTTTTCTTCTTTCTTGATTAGAATATGATTTTTCTTTCTTTTAGATTATGATTTTGCTTTTAGGATTTTAGTTTTCTTTCCTTTTATGATTATAGTTTAGATTTCTTATATTGTTAAAATTGTATTATTTTCCCTATATAAACAAAGACAATATACACTTTTCAATGAATCAATTTGTTATAATCAAATTATTCTCTACATATTTTTGAGTTTTTCAACTTTATTCTTGTTTCAAGAATTTTAGTTCCGCTCCGCACCAAAAGGTGGAATAAAATTCAAGGGAAAAATATCTTGAGATAAGTAGGTATTCTTCTGAATGTAGAGCTAATTCCTTAATGCTTTCCATGATTATATCACTTATTCAAAGGTACTAAAAGTCGAGATGTGACCTTTAATCATACAGAGTGAAATACTTGATACATGAGGTGAAATTTACAAAATCTCTATAATTTTCAGCATGGAAAATTTGTCCAGGAATGGACAACTCGCAACATCTGGCAAAAGATTGAAAATTTCCATCTAGTTGGCTCAAGTCTGAGCTGCAGGGTTGTAATTACCAAGCTCAAAACTGAAATTCTAAATAATTCTCACTTTGTTGTTTGCCATTTTTGTTGCAATAGAGAAATAGCAGGCAACTATAAAGACCTAATTTTGAGAGAAAATGTGTTTCTAAGGTTTGTTATAACTCAAAACTGTGAGTATAGCTACCTATGATTTGCCATCTTATTACGGTGATTATTTTGCGGTGTGGAACATGCAAAAAGAGAAGGCCTGATTGAGAAATATAAAGTGGCACTTGAGCAAATTTTACCCTGTTCATAATGAAATATGGGCATTGCCTTTATTTCCAGAGCTGTTGAAGTTTTAGTAATTTGCTTTCTTATTCAGACATGAAGAAGCTTTCATTAACAAGAGAATTGCAATTCTAGAAGAATAGGTTGGAAAGAAAAGAAAGGTATACCAAAATTAAAATGAACTTATAGGGTTGGTAAAGACATGATTTCTTCTGACCTCTTGATAGATATAGTGTTGGAACAAACGTAGTGACAAAAAAGGACTAATGTAGATGAAACCAAGTTTCTTAGGCATAAGGCTTAACTTTTTGTCGTGGGCAGTGTACGCTTTTAAGTAATTGCTGAACTTGGGTGGTAAATGTAGTTTATATTTCATAGCGTCTTTAATATGGTTATTTTGATGGAGTTCCTAATTTTGACTAATTTCTACTTGGTGCAATGCAAAAATTTTAGAAAATAAGTGACGATGAACACAATTGAACAAGAACAAGATTGAGAAATAACGAGGAAGAGAGTGGAGAAAGAGTAAAAGAGGAGAGAAAAAGAGAGAAGAAGAGGGATACAATAAAGAGAATTTGTTTTTGTTTTTTTTTTTTTTGGGTGTGATGGGGATAATGTTTATTACAATGCATAAATCCTTTTATATAGAATTTCAAAGAATCTATTCGGAGTAGGAAACATCTAATTAAATCTTAGAGAATCTAGTAAATGAACATAATAAAATCGTAGAAAATCTTGTAAACAAAATCTTTTAATTTTTCCTAAAATAAGAATCTATACATGAAATGTATTCATATAATAATCTTCTAGGATTCCCATAATTTCTCCAGAATTCGACTTGAGATAAACTGCAACTTCTGCGCCCGGAGGACGATATTTCTTCCTGACTACATAATGAAATCGACCATACGACGATAATCTGCAAATTATCCCTAAAAATATGATCTGTCCAAGGGAGACAATCTTTCATGTTAATCAAGTAGGGACAAAAAACTCCAAAATCAATAATATGTGCACTCATCCTCAAAAAATACTACGGAATCCACATGAATACGATGCACTATCATGATAGATTGACCTGCAGACTTAAATGAATGCAACGTCGGTAGCTTGAACATATTCCGATGTGGAAACAACAAAACCTTCATTTAAGTGTGATTACCACTCAAATAGATTATTTTCAAGTGAGTGATCCAAATTTTTTTCTTTATATATTTCGAAATCATACTAAAGAATACATAATAGTACATGTATTCGTGTCTAAACTCTACATCAAAGGCAAGCTCATAATTTTCGTTATTTAAAGGGAGAATAGCAGTTGCGGTCCGTAACCTTTCAAAACTTAGCAGGAATTACCCAAATTTTTCATTTTGGCAGTTGATTATTTTCAAGTGAGTGATCCAATTTTTTTTCTTTGTTTCGAAATTGTACTAAAGAACACATAATAGTACATAAAAATCACTGCATAAGTATTCATGTCTAAACTTTGCATCAAAGGCAAGCTCATAATTTTCATTATTTAGAGGGAGAATAGCAGTTGCGTTCAAAACTTAGGAGGAATTACCCGAACCTTTCATTTTGGTAGCACATTTACATATCATTGCAGATGGAGGACACGTGGATGGAATCCGTCCATCCATCCATCCGTTAGTTGACCCAAATTTTTTTCCTCATTTTGACCATTTAAGAGAAGGGCAAATTGGTGATATCTCTATTTCCACTTCCCTCCAATATTATGTTTAAAAACCCTCTCTCTTTTCACTGTAACACTTTCTTACCAGTGAGCAACTATGGAAATGAATGTGTGCAGATGTGGAAGCCCGTTGCAAATGAAGACCTTGTGGACGAACTTGAACCTAGGAAGAAAATTTCTCACTTGATGTAGTCAGGATATGGCTGGGTGTAACTTCTTTGCTTGGTATAACCCCCCAATGTGCGACAGATCAAGGGAGCTGATCCCTGCTTTTCTTCGAACAAGGCTGGAAATGGAAGCTGAAATAAGGAACCTCCGTTCAACAGGAACTTGGATGGTGGGATTTCTTATGGGAGTTGTGAAATGGATGTTTAGCTAGTTCTGTGTATGGTTTTAGGTCTCAGTAAGATGGGTCTGTATCTTTATATCTAGAATGTTGGTTCCTGCAGTATTTCATGATGGTGCAGTAGAGGTCCCAAACCTTTTATGACCATTGCAGAAAAATCCCAAAACTTTTATGAGAATAGCAGTTGAGGTCCCAAACCTTTGATGACTATTGCAGCCTAGGTTCCAAGTAATCGTGTTAATTTCCTATGACAGACAACAATTCATACAGAAGAGGCAAATACAAAATAAAAACCAGAAATCTAGCAAACAAGATTTTTAATAGCCAAAAGTAGTAGTCAATATTCAATACAATATGTTCAAACATGCATGATGTTTACTAGGATAGAGACTGACTACATAGAAGATGTTTCCATCGAACAAAAAAATTTCGTTACAGATCAAGCACTTGTACTCTTGTCCTTGGTCTTTTTCTTCTGTGGAGCCATTTCTATTGAAGTTGATGCCTTTCTCTTACCCTATGACTTCTCTGCTCGTGGTTGTTGATCTGTGGGCATGCTAGCTTTGCAAGTCCTCTTGTTATACCATGTCTCCCCCCACATTTTACGAGTCATTTTCATGCTAGTTCTTGCCATCTTCACACCAGCAGGTGGCTCATCCAGTGATATTTTTCTCATCTTTTTTGGTCTTCTAGCTTGTTTCTTCTTCTCAGGTGGTTTCAATGTGTTCTTCCTCAACTCTGGCCACAGTTCAGGTCGCGACATTGATGAATTATTGGGCTATATGACCTCAAGTATGATGCTGTTTGGTAACAGGGATCAACATACTAGTACATACCAATATTTCTTGACAGCATGACAGCATTCCTACAATTGCATGTGGAGATGTTATTCTTGTTAATTGCCATTTTCTACAAGCACACTCTTTCTTCATCAAATCCACACTCCACCTCATTCCATCCCTATTGCTCACCTCAAATTTTTCATTACCTGCATAATCCACTTTTAAATATCTTGATTCTGTTTTAGCATTCTCAAGGATACTCATAATTCTTGGTCCAAATGCATGTTCCCACCTTGCACCAGATTCCCTTTTAGCGTTTATTGAAAATCCTCGTGTCATCGGTTCAAATCTAGTTCCTGGCACATGATTCATTTGCACGATTCTCTCATAAATTCTGTTGCAGCTACAGTAAAAGTTGAATAGATTACAAAAAAATGCAGCCCAAAACAAGCTTTTCATTGTTAGGCCTTTATGTCTCAATGTGAAGTTGCTGTACAAATGCCTTGCATAGCATTTGTGCTCTACTCCTTCACATAATTGGTTAATAGATTCAACAAGACCTTTTGCTTGTTAGAAATGAATGTCCCTACCCTATTGTTGTACATTCCTATGTCAAAAACTAGCAACTCCAAGAACCAACTCCAATTTGCCCTGTTTTCTGCATCCACAATAGCCTATGCTAAGAGGAACATACAGTTGTCACTATCAGTTCCAACTCCTGCAAGAAGTTGTCCTCCATGTCCCGTTTTTAGAAATCATCCATCCAACCCTAGCCCACATCTAGCCTTGAATATGCCCCCAAACATAGGTAAATTTGAAAGTAGTCCCTTGACCTTCCACTTGAACTATAGTACCAAGATTGTTCCTCTTCAACTCCTCACCATAGTCCACAAAATGTGTATTGCTCTTCAACCATATCGTTAACAACTGCTACGCACTTGTTCTTGTCCTATAGAACTGGTATTGGATATCTCATACATACAATCTTCTTTCACATTGTCTATAGAACTGGTATTTGGATATCTCATACATACAATCTTCTTTCACAGTGTCTAAAAAACTACTCATTAAACTTGCATCATTTTTTTGGCCAAATATCTAGAATTCACTCTTTTGTTCTGTTGCACCATATTGCATGTATGTTGTGATGTTTGGACTCTTATTTTCGGACCTAAACTTGCATACATATTTCAACAACAGTAAGTAAAGGTTTGGGACCGCAGCTGCCAAAATGAACGGTTTAGGTTATTCCTGCTATGTTTTGAAAGGATAGGGACCGTAGTTGCTATTCTCCCTTATTTAAATAAATTCTGCATTTTATCTCAACATAAAAATTAGGAGAAGGGGAAATAGAAGTTTTAGCTAAAAGAATACGATGGTAATTAGTAGGGGATAAAGAAAAGTAAGCGATTGAACAATAGCCTTGGATAAAACATGGTAACACGAGAAGTATCAGTAAGTTGCGGTAACATTACAATAAAGTCATTGTTAAAGTCACACAAAGGAGTGGCGATATCAATTTTGGCACGAAGTTGAGGACACATGAAATGTTTGGATTAGGTGGCAACTCTATAGGTATATCCTCAATTGTGTTAGAAGTCAATTATGTCGTATTTTTCATCTTCACTATTAGAATATTAAGTAGGCTCAACAATAAAAACCTCATTTTCTTCTTCACGATGAATAACACAACCAGACTTGGAAAGTGACTATTGGGATTGGGGTGGGAGACTTAACGTATGAAAGGTTTGGTGAAGATGAAAGGATATGTGCTATAAGTTGGCTTGCTAGTAAGCTTTATCTAAATATTTGAGAGTGGGAATGTCGTGAAACAAGATTTCAAGATTCAAACCATTGAGAAACCTAGATGATGTTAGATGGGAGCTTAGTAAATATCACAATTGTGCAATAGTTCTTTGAAGTGTGCTAGATATTCTTTAATAATGGATGTACTTTACCTAAAATGCAAAAAGAATTGATCTAACCGAGTTTGATAATACACGGACGTATTTATTATTCAATACTCGTTTCATCTCATCTTACAACTGGTAGGCATTAACCTAGGCAATCAATATCATGAAAAAATGATTTCCAATAATACCTAGCAAATTCGACAAGTGACATATTAGCATGAAAAATACGAAGGGAGACACTCAATTTATGAAAGTCACAACTTTTCATGATTATCGAGCCAATCAAGAAATGACTTGGGACTAATAAAACTATCAAAATCCATTGGGCATAATGTAATTTGCCTAGAAGGATAATGAATGTCAGCAGCAATTCCTAGATGGGAAATAATTGATTTGGCAAGGGGAAGGCACTATATCGTGATAATGACCTAGGAATATAGTGTTGGTATAAGAACCATATGAATTCATGGTGTTATATGATATACTTTTTTATTTTTAAAATTGACAAGTCAAAACATCGCATTAAAGCACATTTTCAACAAAAAAAGAAATTAGAACCGCACGAGATTTAGAAGAACCGAAAGGTATCCAAATCATCATCTTCAAGCTTATTCGATTGAATTGTCCTGAATGGCTGATTCAATTAACGCGAACAAAACAAATATTGCATCGAGCAAACAATAGTCAATTTTTCATTTTTTTACTCTTTTTTTGTTCTTTAAATAAAAAATAAAAAAACTAAAATCAATAATGAAAGAATTAATCAAAAAAGAAAAGGGAATTTTTTGGATGAATAGTACATTGAATAGTAAGAGAATGGTTCCCAATATCCTCTCTTTTGAGAAGGTCTTTCATTATATAGGCAAGACTGTCAGTTATATAAGGAAACTTAAATCTGTACATGCTAATTACACAGTGATCTTAGGGAGCTATATATGGTAAGCTAGCTAATTTACACAGAGTGATTTTAGGAAGCTATACATGGTAAGCTAAATCTCCTCTCTTATTAATGTGTATATACAGCCTTAGATTAATAGCTATTAACAAGGTAGAATTTATGGCCTTCTATTAACATCCCCCTCAAATTGATGTGAGTTATCCATAAGCATCAATTTGTTTGTAAGAAAATTATGACGTTGCCGTGTGAGAGCTTTGGTGAAAATATCTGCCACTTGAAGATTGCTAGACACATGAGGAAAAGAGATAGTCCGAGTTTCAAATGCCTTACGGAAGAAGTGACAATCAACCTCGATATGTTTAGTGCGTTCATGGAAGGTGGGATTGGCTGAAATGTGAATGGCACTAGTATTATCTGCATGAAGTGAAGTAGGACCACCTCGAGATCAGCCAAGTTCAGCCAATAGCCCTAGGAGCCAAAGTATCTGAGTGCAAGCTTGGGACATGGCCCTATATCCGGACTCGGTAGAGGACTTAGAAACACGGTCCTATTTCTTGCTTTTCCAAGAAATAAGAATCGGACCAAGAAACATACACCAACCCGTAGTAGAACATCGAGTGTCACTATACCCGGCATAATCAGCATTACTATATGCTACAAGATCAAGTGAAGTACCAGCAAGATAGGAAATTCCCCGCAAAGCTGTGCCATGGACATAGCGAATGATTCGTCGAACTGCAGCCATATGAAGGTGCCGAGGAGAAGCTATGACTGACTAACTTGTTGGACTGCATAGGAAATATCAGGTCTAGTAATTGTAAGATGGACCAAGCTGCCAACCAGCGTATGATAGGCTACATGGCTTGATAACAAGTCAACCTCTTCTTTGCGCACCTTGAGATTAAATCCATTGGAGTATCAAGAGGGGTAGAGTCCTCGAGACCAGTAGCAACTACCAAATCTTGGGCATACTTGTGCTGTGACAAAAAAATACCATGTGAACCAGCAGTAATTTTTAGACCAAGGAAATACGTAAGAGATCCTAGATCCTTCATGTGAAAAGAGTTCTATAAATATTGCTTTAATTGGGAGATCAAAACCGAATCAGTACCCGTGATGATTATGTCGTCAACATACACCAAGAGAATGACAACACCAATCTCAGTTTTGCGAAGAAATAAAGATGCATCATACTTGCTTTTGAGAAAAGCAAACTTGAGTAGGGTAGAAGTAAATTTCTCATACCATGCACGAGGGGTGTGTTTGAGACCATACAAGGAGCGACGCAACTTGCACACTGCCGAGGTAGGGGTAGAAAGTAAACATGTAGGAGGACACATATAAACATCGTACTTGAGATCCCTGTGAAGAAAGGCGTTCTTCACATCCATTTGGTGTAAACCCCAATTTTGAGAAGCAGCAATAGCCAAAATTGTGCGGATGGTGGTCATTTTGGCCACAGGAGCAAAAGTTTCCTCATAGTTTACTCCGTATTCTTGATTATTTCCAAGAGCTACTAAGCGGGCTTTGTACCTGTCCAAACTACCATCAGACTTAACCTTAATAGAATAGACCCACTTACATCCAAGTGTAGTCGCACCTGCAGGACAATCCTCCACTGCCCAAGTCTTATTAGCCTCAAGAGCACAGAGTTCCTCTTGCATGGCCTGCTGCCAGCATTTCTCTTTAACTGCCTGTGAGTAACCAGTAGGACTAACAATAGAAGATAGAGTGGCAGACAGTGCAGAAGTAGTAGTACCTGCCATAAGTGACGGGAATCCATAACGGTCAGGAGGACCAGATACTCTAGAGGATCTGCGCAAAGGAGCAGATGGCAAGACAGGAATGGAAGGAGGCAGCACTGGAGGTCTTCGTTGTATACCATACCTGGCTGGAACCTTTCAATTTGAATACTAGGAGCTCTAAAAGTGTCATCAAAAGAAGGCAAGAAAGCAATGGAAGACTCCGGTGAGGAAGACATAGGAAAGAACCATTGATTTTCAAAGAAGAGCACATTCCTTGAAACACAAACTCGATTAGAGTTTGGATCATAGCATAAATAACCCTTGTGTGACACTATATCCCAAGAAGGCACAACGGATGGATTGGGCAGAAAGCTTGTTTCTGACCGGTGGGGGAAGATGCAAAAGGCATACACACCCAAAAATGTGAAGATTTGTATAAGTAGGATTGTGATGATAAAGCCTGAAATATGGAGACTCGAAATCCAAAACTTGGGAAGGAAATCTATTTATAAGAAAGGTTGCTGTGGTAAGTGCTTCTACCCAAAACGTAGGAGGAACCGAAGACTCAATGAGCATGGTTCGGACAACATCTAAAAGATGGCGATTCTTTCGTTCAGCTACTCCATTTTGTTGGGGAGTATATGGACAAGAACGTTGAGAGATGATACCTTTAGAGTGCAAGAAAGATTGGAACTCATGTGACATATATTCCCCACCTGAGTCGGACAGAAGAATTTTAACAGCAGCTGAAAATTGAGTGTCAACAAGAGCTAAGAACAGTTTGAACATATGAAAAACTTCTTATTTGTGCCGCAAGAAATACACCCATGTATATTTGCTGTAGTCATCGATAAATGTCACAAAATATTTGTATTGGGCATGAGAAATAATATGACTAATACCCTAGACATCACTATGAATGATCTCAAAACTGTGGGTGGCTGTACTTCCTTCGGAAGGAAAGGGTAAAGTCTTTTGCCAAGTTTACAAGTTACAAAATCAGAAAACACGGTGGAAGAAGAATGCTCTTTATTATTCAATAGACGAGATTTCAACAAATAAGATAGAATCCTAGAATTAAGATGACCAAGGCACTTATGCCAGACTTCATTTGACACTACTTATTACAAAGTAAAGATAGTACAGAAAAGAAGGTAGGCTTCGTGGAACAGGTAGTTGTAGAGAAAAGAGATGTCCATGCTTAGGCCACTTCGCTATCAACTGCCCTGACATCTGATCATGCACAACACAACCATCATGAGTAAAATGTACATAATAATTTTGGTCCACAAGCTGGCCAACAGAAACTAAATTCACAGAGAGATTAGGTGACACAAGAACATCCTTAAAGGAAGAAGATACATCACCAACTGCCACAATGGGTAGAGCACTACCATTGGCTGTTTGAATATGTGAAGAGCCACAATATTCTCTGACATTACTTAAACCATGGAGAGAATTAGCCATATGATTAGAAGTACCCGAGTCTAAGATCCAAGAGGGAGATGAAGAACCAGTACCTTGAAGACCCAATGCTGAAAATGCACTTACAGTAATTTCTTGTACCGTTTCTCGAGTTAGAAAAGGTGCTGGAGGCTATAAAGCAACAGCAGAAGTGGCAGCAGTATCAGCAGGCATAGCTGGCTGTAAGTCACCAGTAACAACAGCATGATAGACCTTGTTGGAGTGTGAAGGACGAATAGTACAATCCTTAATAATGTGCCCTGGCTGCTTGCAGTAATTACAAAATTTCTGAGGACAATTAGGGGCAATATGGCCATATTTCTTGCAACTATAGCACTGTGTGGTGCTCATGTCATGACCCTTCCCCTTGCCATGAGCAGCATAGGCAACTGAGACAGTATTAGAAGCAATATGAGGCTGCTCCATAATATTCTGAGTATTGAGGCGTTGTGAGTTCTCCAAAACAGGCGTCCAAAGTTGGAACAGGATCTCTATTTACTAGAGAGGCACGAATAGATTCAAAATCAGGCCTTCATTAGAAATTGGTCACTTTGGCTGATTTTGTGTACATGTTGTCCTGACTCCAATCCTTATGCAGAGACCTAGTTAGCAATGGCCAACTCAAGATGGAAGCGCCTAGCATTGTTGTCTTGGTTATAGACTGGCTGGAGATAATTCCACATAGCCTTTGCAGACCTATGAGGACGCAGAGAAAGAATCAGATGTGGCTCCATAGAGCCAAGAATCCAGGACATGATTTGTTTATCTTTGGCATCCCAAGCTGCCTTGTCGGCCACAGACCTTTCCGCAGTAGATCCCTCTTTGCTGCTGCCATCTATATGTCCCCACAACGCTTTACCCTTGAGAAAGGTATCCAATTGAAACTTCCAAGTAGCATAACTTTTGCCAGTGAATCTGACACAAACATTATCTGACTTCTCCATAAGTACTGAGGCTATGACTGAGAAAACTAGGACTGAGATTTCTTAGAGAATAGCTCTGATACCATAACAGAATGGTTCTCAATATCCTCTCTTTTGAGAAGGTCTTTCATTATATAGGCAAGACTGCCAGTTATACAAGGAAATTTAAATTGTTACACAGAGTGATCTTAGGGAGCTATATATGGTAAGCTAGCTGATTTACATAGAGTGATTTTAGGAAGCTATACATGGTAAGATAAATCTCCTCTCCATTAATGAGAGTATATACAGCCTAGATTAATAGCTATTAACAAGGCAGAATTTATGGCTTTCTATTGACAAACAGTACCTAAGAACAGTAACGATGAACAATTTTTTTCAGATTTTTTTTTTTTTGTTGATTGTTGCTGCCCTTTTACTTTTCTTGGGTTAAATCTGGTGGTCTATTGTGGGAATTTTTTGATGATGGAGGATGGTAGAAGCAGTGGCTAGGGATTTGGTGATTGAAATAAACTGTTGAATTTGAACACCTATCAAAACTTCACAAAAAATGTTTGGCCAAAGGAAAATGACTTGCTCTGATACTAAATTGACGATGAACACAATTAAACAAGAACAAGATTGTGAAAGAACGAAGAAGAGGAAGAAAAAGAGTGAAGAGGGATAAAACAGAGAGAATCTCGAGGGACAATATCAGGTTCATTTCATATTAGAGTTATATGTATCACAATGCATAAGCCCCTTGATATAGGGTTTCAAAGAACCTATTTTAAGTAGTAAACATCTAATAAAATCTTAGAGAATCTAGTAAACAAACATAACAAAGTCCTAGGAAATATAGTAAAATAAGGATTTTAATATGGAAAGTATGCATAGAATANCTAATAAAATCTTAGAGAATCTAGTAAACAAACATAACAAAGTCCTAGGAAATATAGTAAAATAAGGATTTTAATATGGAAAGTATGCATAGAATAATCTTCTGGGATTCCCATCAATAAGATTAATGTGCCAACTATAGTTATAAAGCCGGACTATCTGACTGGAAACCCAGCTGCCCAGTCCATTAGCTAGTTCGACTATTAACCCGGTGACCCGATACCTTGGCCGGGTCGATGACTGGGTTGCTTATGATAACTATGGTGCCAAAAGTTACATATGTTCATAATCTATTGGTAAAACAAATATTGTCATTAAAAATTTCTTAAGAATCTTTAACTAACGATATTTTCTCTGGGTACAAAAACTTAGGAATAGCGCATGGTACCTGAATTTTACAAGGCCCCAACTAACAATGATCTTTCTGCGTCTCCAGAGGTTATCATCAATAGGATGGCCTTCAGAACAGAAAATCAGATAAAAACTGCAAGCTTCTTCTGGGTTTTAATGTGCCACACAACTTTCCAGGCAAAGATATCTTCTCCTACTTTACAAAGCGAACAAAGGCTGAGGTGTAAGAATCGAGATGCTTCAAATAGCAAGCCTCAACATACACTAATAAAGTAATTCAAAGAATATAAATACAAAATATACCGGTAATTAATAAACACCCATTTAAAAAAACCATGATTAAACATTGCAACAAAATTTTAAAAAGTCTATCTTGCAACTGGAAACACAAAATGGATCGACAAACTAGCAAATAATGAATTATAATGTAGTAATCATGTAACAAGATAATTAATCCACAACTAGATCTAAAAGTCTAAAACAAATAACAAGCTATTGAATAATTTTGTTTCCTTGACTTAAAAAGAACCCGAAGAGAAAAACAAGAATACAAAGGCAATAACAAGAAAAATATAAAAGAGATTAGGTGGCACATCTGGTGCTTCACTCACTTTCTCTTCAATCTCCAATTTTATTTTTTATTTTTTATTTTTCTAGTTTTTAGGATTGAGCTGTTTTTGAAACAGCCCAAAAGGTGAAAAAGCGAAAGTAGGTGAAAAAACCCACAAAAGGGAAGACTTGGGAGTGCACACCTCAGCTGCCTGAGGATTATGCTACAGTGTATGTGGTGAGTAAATCGAGGCATAAAATTTGAAGGCTCCTAATAATAGTTTCATATTTTAAGGTAAAACAATATGGAACATTCAAAAAAATTTCAGTCCCAACTGATAAAATTTGTACTTCCCGAAGAACTGATGAATTTATGATGTTGCAATATTTATGAACATTTAAATTTTGTTATGTAAATTGTAACCAAACATGAGAAACAGAGTACCAAGTATGTAACTTTATTTCAATTATTTGTTCTATGTATTCATTGTTCTCATTTGACATCGACATGGGTATGACTGACATTACAGTTCAGAGTAATTGCTGCTAGGAACAGAAACTAAGAAAAGCAATCTGAATCAAATCCTGAACGTGTGCATTTAAGTAATAATTCTAACCTGACCTACAAAAGAAGCAAGGAATATCTGTTAAGAGTTGCATGTTTTTCATCTTTTGGAAGGAAATTCTATGACATGATGGAATTAAAAGTAAAATGACAATACAATGAAACATATATAACGTTTATGTATCCTTGTGCTGCCTGTGTCCCTCTGATGTTCTAGTTCTGATGAAACTACAAAGTCGAGAATGAAATTCAAGCGACCATAACCGTAATTATCTTTTGAGTGAATGCTTTATAATTATAGGTGTATTAATGTGCACAAATACATTGGGTATACATATCTATAATCTATATATCTATGTGGACATGTAATGTGACGAAAGTGTGATTCCTTGTTCTCTATTTATAATTTACACCACCTAGTTTGAGAAGAGAGATTTATATGCTGGCACTTTGTACTGCTTGTTTTGCTGACAATAAAATATTTTTAGTTGCTATAATGTGGAAAGGCACTCTCTGCTGACTGCTCTCATGTTGCTGAGGAAAAAAGATGGCTTCAAATTCAACTTTCTTGTAGGAAAACACAACATGAGATCCATGGAGTTAAAGAGTCATGAACATATACATTTTTGTCTACTTCTGTTAACTGACTATTCGTCCACATTGCTTTATATACATTTAGCACTAAACACCCAAAATATCTACTTTTAACAAACAAGGGAACAAAGATGTACAGAATGAACGTATGAGCCTCCTGATGCCTGTCCTATTTTGAGGAAGAGAAAAAAGAGAGCTCATATGTTTTATGGAGCAAAGGGAGAGGAAGTTGGACATATAATATGTCTGCTTGAAGGTTCAGTTGGAAGAAGGAAAATGTTTTTTCCTTATTAAAAAGAGAAGAGACGGTATTGAATGTCTGTAGAGCAACTGCATGAGGCAAGATTTAGATGAAGGCAATTTTAGGAGAGTTGTTGATGTTATTCAAGAGTGCAGATTATTCTTGAAAGTACAGGGGTAACTTCGTGATTATGGAAGAGTTTTCCTTGTTTTTGGCGTCTGACGTCACTAGATGGTCTAAATTATTATGTATTTTACTGTGAGATTTGAGAAAGACTGTTTAGGAAAGCTTTGTGCCAGTGTTCTGAAAGAGAAATAAGCTAAGATCCTTTTGATCCATTTCAGGATGTTTTAGGAGGGAAAAATGTCTGGAAGCTCGTAAATTGAACTGCTCCTTTTTCACAGCAGTTTGTTTTTCTGAAAGAATCTGAAATGAAGTATACCATTTCAAACTAAATGGAATGACGTCTGGACAATCTTTCCTTACTTTTGTACTTCAGAATTCTTAAATCCATCCTTAGATCTTTATATTTTGGCAGCATATTGTTGGAGGCATTCTGCTAGCGCAAAATATAATCTTTGTCTAAAGTTTAAGTGTTTGGACTACTTGTAGCTTATTTTCTTTCGAATAATTTTTTCCGTGTTAATTTAGTGGGAT
The DNA here is from genome assembly GCA_903798345.1 of Fraxinus anomala. Lineage (NCBI taxonomy): Eukaryota > Viridiplantae > Streptophyta > Magnoliopsida > Lamiales > Oleaceae > Fraxinus > Fraxinus anomala. The sequence continues at coordinate 2,649 of CAIGRN010200032.1, read as the reverse complement.
GCTCCAACCTTAGCTGATTCTTTGTGGCTGGAGTATGTTCAGTTGTGAGCTTGAAATTGTTACAGTCTTGCTGCACCTCGACTAATCCACATTCGCTTTTGTGGACTGACCTTGTGAAAGGAAGGATTCACTAACATGTTTAATCAGTGTCATTTTCCTAGAAGTAATGAGTGTTGCCCTTTTACCATTAGACGTGGTTCTATATGGTATGTTCTCTGCTGTACTTTGACCAGAGTGCCGGGTTCTGTCAACATGGCTTTCTTAAGTGCTCCCCTATACTCTACTCATTCACCTAAGTCTATAAAGAGACTCGTGACTATGGCAGGGCATTTTGCTGTAACAACCCTTGCTCCAATCGACGACTAAAGTCCGCCACCAAAAACAAGTCGCTTCAATATGCTGACAGTTTCACCTTTTATAAGGACCAGAAGCGATTAGATATGGCTGTGGTCATAATTAACTGTCCAATCTTTTGTTGCTCGTGTGCTATGCCTTGACTTCAGGAAATGGTCATAGAGTTATAGGTTCTGGTCCTCACACTTCTATTAAATTGCATTAGTTGCCCTCCGTCTTATCCTATTAAAAAGAGGTGTTAAGTTTAGAGAAATGGTTCAATCAGTAGATCACGAATTCCTTTTCTGCCCTTTTCACCTATAAACCTAACTTATTACTCTACATGATCCACAGCTGCTTCAATTCAGGATTTCTTCTCTTCTGAGAACAATGACTTGTATCATATTCAAACTTTTGAGCTGTCCTGTTTTAAACAAAAATTGTGAATTGTGTGTTTATGCACCAGAAAATAAGTGCTAGCAGTTTCTCCATTTTTACTAGGATACTGTCTGGTAATTGCTAAAAAGAGACAGTGTTAACAAAATTATTATTTTTCCTTCCCATTCTGCAGCGAGACCTGGATTTCAAAAGCCTGCTGGTTCCACTCCAAAGTCATACTTGGAACCCATTCCTATGACAGAGAAAGGTCTACTCCCGGCAGATTATACTTTGGAAGATCCGGACTCCCATTTTATATATGTGTGTAAAAAGATTGATGAGCCAATTCTTAGCAGTGACAGATCTACCAATAGTTTGACTGATGATACCATACAGAGAACAGATTGAACTTGGTTATGTAAGTTTTCTTCACTTTATGCACTGATTTTACTTGTAAACTACTGAAGCATGTCAAGCCAAACTAGTCATGAGAAGCCTTTGCTTTTTATTGACAGGCACAATGAGGATGATTTAGTTCTTGATAATTGAACTGAAAGTTATTGTCAAAAGGTTTATCTAAGTAAAGAATAATTGATTGTTGGTCTGTACCAGCTTAGATTTAACTCCTCCAATTCTGTCATATGTACCTAAATGAATTAAATAAAGGACATGAACATAAGTCAATGAATTGCATTATTCCTTTTAGTTTTAGTTACTTATTTTGTGATATACATCTGTGTTGATTTTGCCATGACAAGAAATGATGAGGTGAATCGTGTAGGCTAAGTCGGGGAATATAAAAGAAGCAAGTTTGTCCACAACATTTCATGTGTACAATCAGGAAACTTTTGATAGAGGTTGTCTTTTATCTAATTGTCTTTTAGCTGTTTTTAGTTCTTCATCAATAGTTCATCTAACTTGTCTATTATTGACACGGTCCAGATTGAGCCTCATTTTTCTCTAAACTTATTTTTAACTACACATTCTTTCAATAAAATAATTTTACAAGTAAATTCAAAACTTTTTCTTACTTTTTAACCACACATTCTCCAAAAAAAATTGTTATTACATAACTCATTTTTTCCAAGATAAAAAGAGGATCAAACAAGCCATTGATGTTGTTATAGTACTTTTTTCGAATTCATTTTTTTCCAAATGAGGAAAAAAAGTGAAAGAAAATTTAATACTATTTAAATGTAAATGCAATGTCTTTCATGTCCCAATGATTTAGCAAAATGCTAGGAACTAATTTTGAATTGAATGACGACAGAAAAAGGACCATTCTACATGAGGGTCAGGCTTACGTGGTCATGTTCAAACAGGCTTTACTCTTGAAAAAAAATAAACTTATATGAGCAATTTGTTAGTTATCCTATTCAACGAGTAGTCAAATTTTAACATTGGAGTGAAGGGATCCATCATCTTACTAGGACATTTTTAGGGTAAAATCTTAAATGTGTTTAAATATGAAAAAAAAAAGAAAAAAGAATAATCTATGTAAAGTATTTGTGCCACTCAAAGTTAGTGTTTATAACACTCGAGACTCAATAATGTAGAGTTAAAATTGCCAAGAGGCGAACAATGGTGATATCATAAGCCCTTGTTTGAAATTCATTATATTTCTCATTCTTCATTTCAATCACATTTTATCAATAAAATAATATTACACATAAATTCAAAAATTTCCCTTACTTTTTAATCACACAATCTTCTATCAATAACTATTCTAAATTTTTTTTTTACCCCAAAATGGGTGTCAACGAATAAAATTCAATTATAGAATTCAAAATAGCGCAGCGGTATCTAACGGTTCCCTAGCGAAAAATCATATATAATATTACTTGGTTTTCCGTTGCCTCGTCTTTTGCTGATCTAGCTGCTTGAATATTAGGGTGATAATTGATATCCGACGCTTTCGCTGCCTCCACGTGTCATCGT